>JAKWJD010001686.1:0-37577 GCA_027705065.1 Solanum peruvianum | reverse complement strand
CAGTGTGCTCTTCCTAGGGCGACAATGGTATGTCATGCCCATGTCCTCCTACTGTGTTGCTGCCCATGGCTATGATGTCATACCACGCCCAACGTCGCGTGACCATGTGTGTTTCCCAAGGGCCATGCGGTCATGCCACGCTTGACGTCGTTTGACTATATGTTCTAATCAAGGGCAATGATTACATGTCATGACTGTTGTAGTTCGACCGTGTATATTGTCGAAGGTCTATGATGAAATTTAATGGCCGACGTCGTCCGACCGTTTATGTTGCCCAAGGGCGATGATTGCATGTCATGCCCGACGTCGTCCGACCGTGTGTGCAGTCCAAGAGAGATGACAACATGCCACGTAAACATCATCCGATCGTGTATGCTGTCCAAGGGCGATGATGGCATGTCACACCCGATATCGTCCAACCGTCTGTTCATTGGAAGGGCGATGATGAATTCCACGCCCCACGTTGTTCGACTTTGTATGCGGTCTAAGATCAATGATGGCATGCCATGCCAGACGTCGTTTGTCCGTATGTGCTGCCCTAGGGCGATGATAGCATGTCACCCCCGACATTGTTCAACCATCTGTGCTGCCAAATGGCGATGATGGCATGCCACGGCCAACGTCATCCGACTGTGTGCTGCCCAATTTCCATACATCCATGCCACGCTCTAAGTGGACCGATCGTGTGTGCTATCCAAGGGTGATGATAACATGCCACGCCCAATGTAGTGCGATTGTGTATACTTTCCAAGGGCGATGATGGCATGCCATGCCCGATGTCGTTCGATCGTGTGTGTTCCCCAAGTTCGATGATGGCATGCCACGCCCGACGTAGTTTGATCGTGTGTGCTGTCCAAGGGCAATGATTGCATGCCACGCTCTATGTCGTTCGACCGTGTGTGCTGCCTACGTATGATTATGGCATGTCACGCCCGACGTCGTCCGACTGTATTTGATGCCTAAGGGCCATGTGGGCATGCCCCCTGACGTAATTAGACCATATGTGCTATCCAAGGGAGATAATGGCATGCCACGCCTCACGTAGTCCAACCGTGTGTGATGCAAAAGGGCGATGATGGCATTGAAGACTTGACGTAGTCCATCCGTGTGTGCGCCAAAAGGGGATGATGGCATGCCACGTTGACGTCGTTAGAAAGTTTGTGTTTTCCAAAGGGGATGATGTCATGAAAAGCTTGACATCAACCGACCATGTGATATGCAAGGGCGATATAGCATGCCATGCCTGACGTAGTCTGACAGTGTGTGCTTCCCAAGGGCAATAATGGCATGTGCGCCCGGCGTAGTCCAATAGTGTGTGTTGCACAAGGGCGATGATATCCTGCCACGCCCGATGTCATACGATGCTGTGTGCTGACCAAGGGCGATGATGGCATTTCACGCTCGACATTCGTCTGACTGTGTGTTTAGTCAAAGGGTGACGATAACATACCACGCCCGTCGTTGTCCGACCATGTATGTTGTCCAAGGGAAATAAAGTTATGCCAAGCCCGACGTCGTCCTACCGTGTGTGCTACCCCGGACCATTATGGCATGCCACGCCCAACGTCGTCCGACCGTGTATGCTGCCCAAGAGCTATGATGGCATGCCATTCCAGACATAGTCTGATCTTGTGTGTTGTCCAAGTGAGAGGATGGCATGCCACACTCGACTTTGTCCGACACTGTGTGATGCCGAAAGGCAATGCAGGCATGTCATGCTAGACGTCGTCTGATAGTGTGTGCTGACCAAGGTCAGTAATAACATGCCATGCGCGACATCGTCTTACTGTGTTTGCATACCAAGGGAGATGATGGCATGCCATGCCCGATGTGGTCCGACTGTATGTGCTTCCCAAGGGCCATGTGGGCATGCCACGCTTGATGTTGTCCAACCGTATGTGTAGTCCAAGGGAGATGATGGAATTCCACGCTCAACGCAATTCATCCTTGTATGTTGTCCAAAGGGATGATGGCATTCCACGACCGATGTCGTACGACAATTTGTGTTGTCCAAGGGCAATGATGGCATGCCACACCCGATGTAGTCCGACTGTGTGTGCTGCCCAAGTGTAATAATGGCATGTAACGCCTGACGTCATTGTCCTTGTGTTCTCTCCAAATGCGATGATGGCATGCCACGCCCAACGTCATCCGATCTTGTGTGCTGCCCAAGGGCCATGTGGCATGCCACGCCTGGCGTCATCCAACAGTGTGTGCTTTCCAAGGGCGACAATGGGATGTCATGCCCGATGTCGTCCTACTGTGTGTGCTGCCCATGGCTATAATGTCATGCCACACCCAACGTTGCGTGACCATGTGTGTTGCCCAAGGGCCATGCGGTCATGCCACGCTTGACATCGTTTAACTATATGTTCTAATCAAGGGCAATGATTACATGTCATGACTGTCGTAGTTCGACCGTGTATATTGTCGAAGGTCAATGATGGAATTTAATGCCCGACGTCGTCCGACCGTTTATGTTGCCCAAGGGCGATGATTGCATGTCATGCCCGACGTCGTCCGACCGTGTGTGCAGTCAGAGAGATGACAACATGCCACGTAAACATCATCCGATCGTGTATGCTGTCCAAGGGGCGATGATGGCATGCCACACCGATCGTCCACCTCTGTTCATTGAGAGCATGCGTCAACGTCATGCCACCCCTCTGGTACCACACGGCCTAAGTGGATGAGGATTGATCATTTCCGCATTGTATAGGTCTTCTCGATGGAATGGCATGATGAAATGCCATTCCCACGCCCCACGTTGTCCGATTTGTATGCGGTCTAAGATCAATGATGGCATGCCCTTCCCGATGTCGTTGTCCGTATGTGCTGCCCTAGGGCGATGATAGCATGTCACCCCCGACATTGTTCAACCATCTGTGCTGCCCAATGGCGATGATGGCATGCCACGGCCAACGTCATCCGAGTGCCATACACGCATGCCGCGCTCTAAGTGGACCGATCGTGTGTGCTATCCAAGGGTGATGATTACATGACACGCCCAATGTAGTGCGATTGTGTATACTTTTCAAGGGCGATGATGGCATGCCATGCCCGATGTCGTTCGATCGTGTGTGTTCCCCAAGTTCGATGATGGCATGCCACGCCCGACGTAGTTTGATCGTGTGTGCTGTCCAAGGGCAATGATGGCATGCCACGCTTTATGTCGTTCGACCGTGTGTACTGCCTATGTATGATTATGGCATGTCAGGCCCGACGTCGTCCGACTGTATCTGATGCCTAAGGGCCATGTGGGCATGCCCCCTGACGTGGTACGACCATATGTGTTATCCAAGGGAGATAATGGCATGCCACGCCTGACGTAGTTCGATTGTGTGTGCTACCCAAGGGCAATGATGGTATGTAACGCCTGACGTCGTACAATCGTGTGTGCAGTCCAAAGGCGATGATGGCATGCCACGCTCGGCGTCGTCTATTCCTATGTGCTGTCCAAAGGCGATGATGGCATGCCACGCCCGACGTCATCCGACTGTATATGCTTCCCAAGGGCGATGATGGAATATCATGAACGACGTCGTCCGATCGTGTGTGCTTCCCAAAGGCTGTGATACCATGCCACTCCCAACATCGTGTGACCAAGTGTGTTTACCAAGGGCCATGCGAACATGCCACGCTTGACGTCATCCCACCGTGTGTGCGGACTTAGGGCGATGATAACATGCCACACCTAACGTAGTCCGACCGTGTGTGCTTACAGGGGAAATAATGGCATTTAATGCCCGACATCATCCGACCGTGTGTGCTGCTCAAGAACAATGATAGCATTGTCACACCCAACTTTGTTTGACCATGTGTGCTGTCCAAGGGCGATGATAACACGACACGCCCAACATCGTCGGACCATGTGTGTTGTCCAAGGGAGATGATGGCATGACACACTTGAACGTCCGACCAGGTGTATATTGTCCGAGGGCCATAATGGCATTCAACGCCTGACATCGTTCGAGCTTGTGATCATTCCAAGGGATATGATGGCATGCCACGCTTGACGTTATCCGACTTTATGTGCTGACCAAGGGCGATGATAACATCCCACGCTCAACGTCGTCCGAGAGTGTATCTAGTCAAAGGGCGATGATAACATGCAAAACCTTATGTAGTCCGCCCGTATATGTTTTCCGAGGGCGATGATGACATATCAAGCCCGACATCGTTCGACTGTGTGTTCATTCAAATGGCGATGATGGAATGCCACTCCCGACATCGTTCGACCGTGAATGGTGTCCAAGGGTGATGATGGCATTCCACGCACGACATCCTCTAACTGTGTGTGTTGCTCAAGGGCAATGGTGGCCTATAACGCCTAACATTGTACAATCGTGTGTGCTGCCCGAGGGCAATGATGGCACGGTACGCCTTATGTCGTACGACTGTGTGTACAGTCCAAAGGCGATAATGGCATGCCACACCCGATGTCATCCGTTCCTACGTGCTGTCCAAGCGCGATGATGGCATGCCACGCCCGATGTCATCCGACTGTGTATGCTTCACGAAGGCCATGCGGGCATGGTATGCTCGACGTCGTCTGATCGTGTGTGCTGTTCAAGTGCGATGATAACATGCCACGCCCGACGTCGTTCGACCATGTATGCTTTCCAAGGGTTATGATTGGATGCAACACCCGACGTCATCTGACCGTGTATGCTTCCCAAGGGAGTTGATGGCATGGCACACCCAACTTCGTCTGACGGTGTGTGCTGCCCAAGGGTGATAACACCATGCAATGCTCGACGTCGTTCATCCATTTGTACAGTCCAAGTGTGATAATGGCATTCCATGCCTGACGTCGTTCGACCATTTGTTTTTTCCAAGGGCAATGATTACATGCCACGACTTATGTCGTTCGACCCTGTGTGTGATTTTCAAGGCATATGATGGCGTGCCAGGCACGAACACTTGACGCGTTCGGCCGTGTGTTCAGCCCAAGCGCAATGATGACATGTCACGCTAAACGTCATCTGACTGTATGTGCTGTCCAAGGGAGATGATGGCATGACACGCCCGATGTTACCCAACCGTGTGTGCTTCACAAGGTTCGTGCGGGCATGCCACGCCCCACATCATCCGATCATGTGTGTTGTCCAAGGGCGATGTTAACATTACACGCTCGAAGTTGTTCGTCGTGTATGCTTTCCAAGGCCTATAATGGCATTCCACACGCAACGTCGTGCTGTCGTAAGTGCTGCCTAAGGGCGATGATTGCACATCGTCAGATGGTGTGTGCTTCCCAAGGGCGATGATGCCATGCGACGCTCGACGTCGTCCAACCATGTGTGCTGCCCAAGGACCATGCGGGCATACCATGCTCGACATTCATTCGATCGTGTGTGCTGCCCAAGTACGATGATGGCATGTCATGCCCGATTTCGTCCAACCATTTAGGCTGCCCAAGGGCCATGCGGGCATGCCACGCCCGACGTCATGGGGCCATTTGTGCAATCCAAGGGCGATGATGTCATGACACGCCCGACGTCGTCCGATCGTGTATGCTGTACAAGAGCGAGATGGCATGCACTGCCTAATGTTGTCCGCCCGTGTTTGATTCCCAAGGGTAATAATGGCGTCTTACACCCAACATCGTCCAAACGTGTGTGCTTCACAAGGACGATAATGGCATGCCACGCCCGTGTCTACGATGATGCGTGCTGCCCAAGGACAATAATAGCATACCACTCTTGACGTTGTTCGACCGTGTGTTCTGTCCAAAGGCCATGATAATATGCCACGCCCGATGTCGTCCGACGGTGTATGCTGCCCAAGGGAGATGATGGCATGACACGCCTAAGGTTGTTCGTCCGTGTGTGTAGTCAAAAGGCGATGATGGCATGCCATGCTCGACTTCATCTGACCGTGTTAGCTATCCAAGGGTGAGATTGCATGCCACACCCAATGTAGTCCGGCCGTGTGTTGCCTAATGGCAATGATGGCATCTAATGCCCGACGTCATCTGATCTTCTCTGATGTCCAAAGTCTATGATGGCATGCAATGCCTGACGTCATTTGACCGTGTGTGATGCCCAAGGGACATGCACGCATGCCACACCCGACGTGGTCCAATCGTGTGTGTTGTCCAAGGGCGATGATAACATGCCACGATCGACGATGTACTATCGTGTATGCTTTCCAAGGGCGATGATGGCATTTTACGCCCGACGTAATCCGATCGTGTGTGCTGCCCAATGGACATGCAGGCATATCACGCCCGACGTTGTCTAATCATGTGTGCTATCGAAGGGTGACGGTAATATGCTACGCCAACGTCGTCTGACCGTGTATGCTTTCAAAGGGCAATGATGGAATGCCACACCCGATGTCGTCCAAACGCGTGTGCTGCCTAAGGGTGATGATGTCATACCAATTCCAACGTAGTCTGATCGTGTGTGCTGTCCAAGGGCGATGATGGCATGCCACACTCAACAATGTTTAATCGTGTGTGCTACCCAAAGACCATGCTAGCACGCCAGGCCCGACGTTGTTCGACTATGTGATATGTCAAAGGCAATGATTGCATGACACGTCTAATGTTGTTCTTCCATGTGTGTTGTCGAAAGGAGATGATGACATTCCACGTCTGACGTCGTCCAATCATGTGTGCTATCCAAGGGCGATGATGGCATGCCATACCAGACGTCATCAAACTGTGCCTGTTTCACAAGAGCAATGATGGCATACCACTCTCGACGTTGTTCATCCGTTTGGGAATGTTCAAAGGCGATGATGGCATGCGACGCCCCAAGTAGTATGACCATGCCACACAGACGTCCTCCGACCGTATGTGCTTCATTAGGGCAATGTAGGCATGCAACACGCAACGTCGTCCGACTTGTGTTCTGTCCTAGGGCGATGATGGCATGCCATGCCAGACGTAGTCTAATCGTTCGTGCTACCCAAAGGCGATGATGTCATACCATGCTCTACATCGTCCAACGGTGTGTGCTGTCCAAGGGCAATGATGCCATTTGATGCTCGACGTCGTCCAACCATGTGTGCTTTACAAGGACCATGCGGGCATACCACGACCGACGTCATCCGACTGTGTGATGCCTAAGGGTAATGATGGCATGTAATGTCTGAAGTTGTCCGACCATTTATGCTTCCCTAAGCCCATGAGGGCATGCCACGCCCAACGTCGTCCGCCCATTTGTGTAGTCCAAGGGCGATGATAGCATGCCATGCCAGACGTTGTCCAACTGTGCGTGCTGTCCAAGGGCGAGATGGCATGTACCTCCCAACGTTGTCCGACTGTATTTTCTGCCCAAGGGAAATAATGGCATCTAATGTCCGACATTGTTAGAACTTGTGGGATCCACAAGAGAGATGATGGCATGCAACATCCGCGTCTACGATGATATATGCTTCCCATGGGCGATGATGGAATGCAAGGCTTGACATTGTTTGAGTGTGTTTTCTATCCAAAGGCAATGATAACATGCCACGTCCAATATCGTCAGACCGTGTATGCTGTCCAAGGACGATGATGGCATGCCACACCCGACGTCGTTCGAACGTGTGTGTTACCCAAGGGCGATGCACAAGATGTAGTTTGATATTTAAGTCATGCAAGGGCGATGATGGCATGCGACAATGGACGTCGTCGGACCATGTGTGCTTCCCATGGGTTATGATGGCATGTCACGCCCGACCTCGTCCGACTCTATGTGCTACCAAAGGGCGATGATGTCATGGCACGCCCGATGTCATCTGACCGTGTGTGCTTCACAAGGGCTATGATGGCATGCCAGACCTAACGTCGTCTGACCATGTGTGCTGCCCAAGGGCCATGATGCCATGCAACGCCCAACGTCGCCCGATGGTGTGTGCTACCCAAAGGCTATGATGCCATGCGATGATCGACGTCGTCCAAGCATGTGTGCTGCCCAACGACCATGCGGGCATGCCACACCTGACGTCATCCAATCATGTTTGCTGCCCAAGGGCGATGATAACATGCCATACCATTCGTCAACTGCCTTAGGTCATTGCGGGCATGCCACGCTCGACGTCGTTCATTTATTTGTGCAGTCCATGGGCGATCATGGCATGCCATGCCCGACGTCATTTGACCGTGTGTATTGTCCAAGGGAAATGATGACATGCCACGCCTGATGTCGTTCGACCCTGTGTTTGTTGTTCAAGGGAAATGATGGCATGCCACGCGCGACGTCCTTCGAGCGTATATTTTGTCCAAGGGCGATGATGGCATGCCACACCCGACGTCGTCCAATTGTGTGTGCTACCCTAGGACCACGATGGCATGCCACGCCCGACAGCGTTCGATCATGTATGATGCCGAAGGGCTATGATGTCATGCCATGCGCGATGTAGTCCGATCTTGTGTGCTGTCTAAGAGAGATGATGGAATGCCACGCTGGACCTTGTCTGACCATGTTTGATGTTAAAAGGCCATGCGGGCATGTCATGCTTGACATCGTCGGACCGTGTTTGCTGACCAAGGGAGATAATTACATGTCATGCGCGACATCGTCTTACTGTGTATGCTTTCCAAGGGTGATGATGCCATACCAAGCCCGATGTCGTCCGACAGTTTTTGCTGCCCAAGGGCTATGGGTGCATGCCACGCCCGATGTCGTCCAACCGTATGTGCAATCCAAGGGAGATGATGTCATACTACGCTCTACGTCGTTCGTCCGTGTGTGTTGTCCAAAGGGATGATGACATTACACGACCAATGTCGTACGACCGTCTGTGTAGTCCCAGGGAGAAGATGGCATGCCACGCACGGCGTAGTCCGACTATGTGTGCTAACCAAGAGCAATGATGGCATGTAACGCCCGACGTCATTTGTCCTTGTGCTCTCTCCAAATGCAATGATGGCATTTCATGCCTGACGTTATCCTACCGTGTGTGCTGCCCAAGGTCCATGTGTCATGCCACGCCCGATGTCATCCGACAGTGTGTGCTGCCCAAGGGCGATAATGGCATGTCACGCCTGATGTATTCCGACCGTGTGTGCTGCCCATGGCTATGATGGCATGCCACTCCCAACATCGTGCGATTGTGTGCGTTGCCCAAGGGCCATGCGGGCATGCCACGCTTGACGTCGTCCGATCATCTGTGCTAACTAAGAGATATGATTACATGTCATGCCTGATGTAGTCCAACTGTATATATTTTCGAATAGCAATGATGGCATTTAATGTCCAACCTCATCCAATCGTTTATGCCCTCCCAAGGGTGATAATAGCATGCCATGCCCGACGTCGTCCGACCGTATATTTTGTCCAAAGGCTATGATGGCATGTCACACCCGACGTAGTCTGATCATCTGTGCTATCAGAGTGTTATGATGGCATGCCACGCCTGACATAGTCGAATCGTGTGTAATGTCCAAGGGCGATGATGTCATACCACGCTCGACGTCGTCTGATCGTGTGTGCTACCCAAGGACCATGCTAGCATGCAACGCTGGACGTCATTCGAAAATGTGATATGTCCAAGGGCGATGATGGCATGCCATGTCCAATGTCGTTTGTCCGTCTCTGTTGACCAAAAACATGATGGCATTCCACGCTCGACGTCATCCGATCGTGTGTGCTCTCTAAGGGCGATGATGGCATGCAATGCCCGACGTCATCAGACCGTGTGTGCTGCACAAGGGCAATAATGGCATACCATGATAGACGTTGTTCGTCCGTGTAGGTTGTTCAAAGGCGATGATGGCATGCCACGCCCCAAGTAGTCCAACCGTATGTGTTGTCAAAGAGCGAGATGGCATGCCACAACCAACGTCGTCCGACCGTGTGTGCTGCCTAAGGGCGATTATGGCAGGACAGACTGATCGTGTGTGCTTCCCAAGGGCAATGTAGGTGTGCCACGCCCAACGTCTTCCGACCGTGTGTGATGCCGTAGGTCGATAATATCATGTCACGCTCGATGTTGTTCGACCCTGTGTATATTGTCAAAGGGCGATGATGACATGCCACACCGACGTCCTCCAACCGTATGTGCTTCCCAAGGGCAATGCGGGCATGCCACATCCTACTTGTGTTCTGTCCAAGGGAGATGATGGAATGCCATGCCAGAAAAAGTCCAATCGTTCGGGCTGGCCAAGGACGATTATGGCATGCAACTCTTGACGCGTTCGGCCGTGTGTTCAGCCCAAGCGCGATGATGACATGTCACGCTAAACGGCATCTAACTGTATGTGTTGTCCAAGGGAGATGATGACATGACACGGCCGATGTTACCCAACCGTGTGTGCTTCACAAGGTCCATGCGGGCATGCCACGCCCCACATCGTCCGATCATGTGTGTTGTCCAAGGGCCATATTAACATTACACGCCTGAAGTTGTTTCGGTCGTGTATGCTTTCCAAGGCCTATAATGGAATTTCACACGCAACATCGTGTTGTCCTAAGTGTTGCCTAAGGGCGATGATTGCACATCGTCAGCCGGTGTGTGCTTCCCAAGGGCGATGATGCCATGCGACGCTCGACGTCGTCCAACCATGTGTGCTGCCCAAGGACCATGCGGGCATGCCATGCCCGACATTCATTCGATCGTGTGTGCGGCCCAAGTACGATGATGGCATGTCATGCCCGATTTCGTCCGACCATTTATGCTGCCCAAGGCCCATGCGGGCATGCCACGCCCAACGTCGTGCGGCCATTTGAGTAGGCCAAGGGCGATGATGTCATGACACGCCCGACGTCGTCCGATCGTGTGTGCTGTACAAGAGCGAGATGGCATGCACTGTCCAATGTTCTCCGCCCGTGTTTGCTTCCCAAGGGTAATGATGGCGTCTTACACCCAACATCGTCCGAACTTGTGTGCTTCACAAGGGCGTTAATGGCATGCCACGCCCGCGTCTAAGATGATGTGTGCTGCCCAAGGGAAATTATAGCATACCACTCTTGACGTTGTTCGACCGTGTGTTCTGTCAAAGGCCATGATAATATGCCACGCCCGATGTCGTCCGACGGTGTATGCTGCCCAAGGGAGATGATGGCATGACAAGCCTAAGGTTGTTCGTCCGTGTGTGTTGTCCAAAGGCGATGATGGCATGCCATGCTCGACTTCATCTGACCGTGTTAGCTATCCAAGGGTGAGATTGCATGCCACACCCAATGTAGTCCGGCCGTGTGTTGCCCAAGGGCAATGATGGCATCTAATGCCCGACGTCATCTGATCATCTGTGCTGTCCAAAGGCTATGATGGCATGCCACGCCTGACGTCATTTGACCGTGTGTGATACCCAAGGGACATGCAGGCATGCCACACCCTACGTGGTCCAATCGTGTGATTTGTCCAATGGCGATGATAACATGCCACGATTGACGATGTACTATCGTGTATGCTTTGCAAGGGCGATGATGGCATTTTACGCCCAACGTAATCCGATCGTATGTGCTTCCCAATGGACATGTAGGCATATCACGCCCTACGTTGTCTAATCATGTGGTGCTGTCGAAGGGTGACGGTATATGGTACGCCAACGTCGTCTGACCGTGTATGCTTTCAAAGGGCAATGATGGAATGCCACACCCGTGTCGTCCAAACGCGTGTGCCTGCCTAAGGTGATGATTGTCATACAATCCCAACGAGTCTGATCGTGTGTGTTGTCCAGGGCAATGATGGCATGCCACACTCAACAATGTTTAATCGTGTGGCTACCCAGAGACCATGCTAGCACGCCAGGCCCGACGTTTTTCGACTATGTGATATGTCCAAGGCAATAATTGCATGACACGTCTAATGTTGTTCTTCCATGTGTGTTGTTGAAAGGAGAAGATGACATTCAAAGTCTGACGTTGTCCAATCGTGTGTGCTATCTAAGGGCGATGATGGCATGCCATACCCGACGTCATCAAACTGTGCCTGCTGCACAAGGACAATGATTGCATGTACCGCCCGATGTAGTCCGATCGTGTGTGCTGCACTAGGAAAATGATAGCATGCCACGCCCGACGACGTACAACGCTGTGTGCTAACCAAGGGCGATGATGGCATACCACGGTCCACGTAGTCTGATCGTGTGTGCTGTGTAAGGTTGATGATGGCATGACACGCCCGACGTAGTCTGATCGTGTGTGCTGTCCAAGGGAGATGATGGCATGCCATGCTCCACGTCGTCTCATCTGTGTGCTACCCAAGGACCATGCTATCATGCCACGCTGGACGTCGTTTGACTGTGTGATATGTCCAATGGCGATGATGGCATGCCATGTCCAATGTCATTTGTCCGTGTCTGTTGACCAAAAAAAGATGATGGCATTCGATGCTTGGCGTCATCCGATCGTGTGTGCTATCAAAGGCAAATGATGGCATTCCATGCCCGGCGTCATCTGACCATGTGTGATGCACAAGGGCAATGATGGCATTTCATGATTGACGTCGTTCGTCTTTGTAGGTTGTTCAAAGGCGATGATGTCATGCCACGCCCCAAGTAGTCCAACCGTATGTGTTGTCAAAGAGCGAGATGGCATGCCACACCCGACATCGTCCGACCGTGTGTGCTGCCCAAGGGCGATGAAGGCATGTCACTTTGATCGTGTGTGCTTCCCATGGGCCATGGAGGCTTGCCACGCCCAACATCGTCCGACCGTGTGTGCTACCCTAAAGCGATGATATCATGTCACCCTCGATGACGTTCGACCCTGTATATTTTTTCAAAGGGCGATGATGGCATGCGACACTTACATCCTCCGACCTTGTGTGCTACACAAGGGCAATGCGGGCATGCCATGTACGACATCATCCGACCTGTGTTCTGTCCAAGGGCGACCCTGGCATGCCATGCCATACGTATTCCGATTGTTCAGGCTGGCCAAGGGCAATAATGGCATGTCACTCTTAACGTTGTTCGTCAGTGTGTGCTGCCCAAGCGCGATAATGACATGTCACGCTTGACGTCATCCGACTATATGTGTTGCCCAAGGGCGACTATATGTCTGTGTGTCCATGTGTGTTGTCCAAGGGCGATGATAACATGCCACGATCCATGATGTACTATCGTGTATGCTTTCCAAGGGCGATGATGGCAATTTACGCCCGATGTAATCCGATCGTGTGTGCTGCCCAATGGACATCCAGGCATATCACGCGCGACGTTGTCTAATCATGTGTGCTATCGAAGGGTGACGGTAATATGTTACGCCAATGTCGTCTGACCGTGTATGCTTTCAAAAGGCAATGATGGAATGCCACACCCGATGTCGTCCAAACGCGTGTGCTACCTATGGGTGATGATGTCATACAAATCCCAACGTAGTCTGATCGTGTGTGCTGTCCAAGGGAGATGATGGCATGCCACACTCAACAATGTTTAATCTTGTGTGCTACCCAAAGACCATGCTAGCACGCCAGGCCCGACGTTGTTCGACTATGTGATATGTCCAAGGCAAAGATTGCATGACACGTCTAATGTTGTTCTTCCATATGTGTTGTCGAAAGGAGATTATGACATTCCACGTCTGACGTCGTGCAATCGTGTATGCTATCCAAGGGAGATGATGGCATGCCATACCCGACGTCATCAAATTGTGCCTGCTGCACAAGAGTAATGATGGCATACCACTCTCGACGTTGTTTATCCGTTTGGGAATGTTCAAAGGCGATGATGGCATGCGACGCCCCAAGTAGTATGACCATGTGTGTTGTCAAAGAGCGTGAAGGAATGGGACGCCCGACATCGTCCCAGCTTGTGTGCTGCGCAAAGGCAATGATGGCATGCCACCCTGAACATGTGTGCTGCCCATGGTCCATGCGGGCATGCCACGCTCGATGTCGTCCGACCGTGTGCAATGCCCAAGGGTGATGATAGCAAGTCACGCTCGATGTCATCCGACCCTGTGTATTTTGTCAAAGGGCGATGATGACATGCGACACCGACTTCCTCCGACCGCATTTGCTGCCCAAGGGCAATGCGGGCATGCCAACCACAACATCGTACAACTTGTGTTCTGTCCAAGGCTGATGATGGCATGCCATGCCAGACGTAGTCCAATCGTTCGTGCTATCCAAGGGAGATGATAACATACGATGCTTAACGTCGTTTGACCATGTGTGCTGCCCAAGGGCGATTAAAACATGTCGCATCCGACGACGTCCGACTGTATGTAATGCCTAAGGGAGATAATGTCATGACACGCCCGATGTCATCTGACTGTGTCTGCTTCAGAAGGGCCATGCGGGCATGCCACGACCGATATCGTCCGATGGTGTGTGCTGTCCAGAGGCAATGACAACATTCCACTCCCGAATTTGTTCAACCGTATATGCTTTCCAAGGGCCTTGAATGCATGCCACACCCAATGTCGTCCAATCGTGTGTGCTGCCCAAGGGTGATGATGGAATGCCATGCGCTACATCGTCCGACGGTGTGTGCTACCCATAGGTGATGATGCCATGCGATGCTCAACGTTGTCCAACCAAGTATTCTTCCCAAGGACCATGTGGTCATGCCACGCCTGACGTCATCCCACCGTGTGTGCAACCTAAGGGTGATGATGGCGTGTCACACTCGATGTCGTTCGACCATTTATGCTTCCCAAAGACCATGAGGGCATACCACGCCCGACGTCATCCAGCCATTTGTGCATTCCAAGGGCGATAATGGCATACCATGCCCGACATCTTCCCATCGTGTGTGTTGTCCAAAGGGGAGCCAACATTTTCCGACACTGTGTGCTGCCCAAGGGCAATGATGGGATCTAACGCCTGACGTCATCCGAACGTGTGTGCTCCACAAGGGCGATGATGCCACACCATATCCGTGTCTACAATGATGTGTGCTGCCCAAGAGTGATGATGGCATGCCACGCTTGAGGTTTTTTGACCTGTTTTGTCCAAAGCAATAATTACTTGCCTTGCCTGATGTCGTTCGGCCGTGTATGCTGTCCAAGGGCGATGATGGCATGCCACGCCCGATGTCATCCAAATATGTGTCTTACTCAAAGGCGATGATGGCATGCCACACCTCACGTAGTTTGATCATTTGTGTCGTGCAAGGGCGATGATTTCATACAACACTTGACGTCATCCGACCATGTGTGCTGCCCAAAGGTGATGATTACATGTCATGCCCGACGTCGTCCGACTATATGTGCTACCTCAGGGCGATGATGGCATGCCACACTCGATGTCATCCGACCGCGTGTGCATCACAAGGGCCATGCGGGCATGCTATGCCTAACGTCGTCTGATCGTGTGTGCTGTCCAAGGGCGATGATAACATGCCACGCTCGACGTCGTTCGAACGTGTATGCTTTCCAAGGGCTGTAATGGCATGCCACACCTGACGTCATTTGACCGTGTGTGCTTCCCAAGGGTGATGATGGCATGCCACGCCCAACGTCGTCCGACGGTGTGTTCTGCCTAAGGCGATGATGCCATGCGATGGTTGATGTCTTCCAACATGTGTGCTGCCCAAGGACCATGCGGGCATTCCACGCCTTACGTCATCCAATCGTGTTTGCTGGCTAACAACGATGATATCATGTTACGCCCGACATCATCCGACAATCAATGCTTCCCAACGCCAATATGGGCATGCCACGCCCGACGTCGTCCGGCCATTTGTGCAGTCCATGGGCGATCATGGCATGCCACGCCCGACCTTATCCGACCGTGTGTTTTGTCGAAGGGCAATGATGACATGCCACGCCCGATGTCGTCCAACCTTGTGTGTCCTATCCAACGGAGATGATGGCATGCCACGATCGACGTCTTCTGACAATTTATTTTATCCAATGGCACTGATGGCATGTCATGCCCGATGTTGTCCGACCATGTGTTTTTTCTTATAGTGATAATGGCATGCCAGGCCTCACGTAGTCCGACCATGTGTGCTGCACAAGGGCGATGATGGCGTGCCGCACCCGACCTCGTCTTTACGTGTGTAAACTACATAGGCATGATGGCATGCCACGTCGACGTCGTCCGATAGTGTATGTTGTCCAAAGGGGATGATGTCATGACAACCCCGACATCGTCCGACCATGTACTTTCCAAGGGCGAGATAGCATGCCGCCTGACGTACTCTGACCGTGTGTGCTTCCCAAAGGCAATGATTGCATCTACGCCCGTTTTCATACGACAGTGTGTTTTGTCCAAGGGAAATGATGACATGCCACGCCCGGTGTCGTCAGACCCTGTGTGTGCTATCCAAGGGAGATGATGGCATGCAACGCCCAACGTCGTCCAACCGTGTATTTTGTCAATGGTGATGATGGCATGCCTCCGACAATGTGTTTTTCCTTATGGCGATAATGGCATGCCATGCCTCACGTAGTTCGATCGTGTGTTCTGCACAAGGGCAATGATGGCATGCCACACCCAACGTCGTTCGTCCGTGGGTGCAGTCCAAAAGCGATGATGGTATGCCACGTCGACGTCGTCCAACAGTGGGTGTTGTCCAAAGGGGATATTGTCAGGACAAGCCCGACACCGTTCGGCCATCTGCTATCCAAGGTTGAGATAGCATGCCACGCCTGATGTAGTCCGACCGTTTGTGCTTCTAAAGGGCAATGATGGCATGAATACCCGACGTAGTCCGATTGTGTGTGCTACAGAAGGGCGATAATGGCATGACACGCCCAATGTCATACGACGCTGTTTGCTGACCAAGGGCGATGATGGAATTCCATGCTCGACATCGTCTGACTGTGTGTTGAGTCCAAGGGCGATGATAACATACAACGCTCGTCGTTGTCCGACAATGTATGATGACCAAGGGAAAGGAAGCATGCCACACCCGATGTCGTCCGAACGTGTGTACTACCCCAAGACTATGATGGCATGCCACACCCAACATTGTCCGACCGTAAACGCAGGCCAAGATCTATGATGGAATGCCATTCCCGACCTAGTCCGATCTTGTGTGTTGTCCAAGGGAGATGATGGCATGCCACACTTGACCTTGTCCGACTATGTGTGCTTCCCTAAGGTAATGCGGGCATGTCACGCTTGACGTCGTCCAACCGTGTGTGCTTACCAAGGGAGATAAAAACATGTCATGCTTGCCACGCCAAATGTCATTCGATTGTATGTTCTGCCCAAGGTCCATGTGGGCATGCCGCCCGATGTTTCCACGTATGTGCAGTCCAAGGGCGATGATGGAATGCTACGCCTGATGTCATCCGACCGTGTGTGCTTCACATAGTCCATGCGGGCATGACATGCCCGACGTCGTCTGATCGTGTGTGCTGTCCAAGGGCAATGATAACATGCCACGCCCGACGTCATTCGACCTTGTATGCTTTCTAAAGGCTATAATGGCATGCCACACTCGACTTCATCCAACCGTGTATGCTGCCCAAGGGAGATGATTGCATGGCACACACAACGTCGTCCAATTGTGTGTGCTGCCCAAGGGTGATGATACCATGCGATGCTCGACATCGTCCAACCATGTGTGCTGCCCAAGGACCATGCAGGCATGTCACGCCTGACGTCATCCAATCTTGTATGCTGCCCAAGGGAGATGATAGCATGTCAGTCCCGACGTCATCCGACCATTAATGCTGCCCAAGGCCAATGTGGGAATGCCACGCCCGACGTCATCCGACCATTTTTTGCAGTCCAAGGGCGATGACGGCATGCAACGCCCGATGTCGTCCGACCGTGTGTGCTTACCAAGGGAGATAAAAACATGTCATGCTTGACATCATCTGACCGTGTTTGCTTCCCTAGGGAGACGATGGCGTGCCACGCCAAATGTCGTTCGATTGTGTGTTCTGCCCAAGGTCCATGTGGGCATGCCACGCCCGATGTTGTCCAACCGTATGTGCAGTCCAAGGGCGATGATGGCATGCTACGCCCGATGTCATCCGACCGTGTGTGCTTCACATAGTCCATGCGGGCATGACATGCCCGACGTCGTCTGATCGTGTGTGCTGTCTAAGGGCAATGATAACATGCCACGCCCAACGTCATTCGACCCTGTATGCTTTCCAAGGGCTATAATGGCATGCCACACTCGACTTCATCCGACCGTGTATGCTGCCCAAGGGAGATGATGGCATGGCACACCCAACGTCGTCCAATTGTGTGTGCTGCCCAAGGTTGATGATACCATGCGATGCTTGACATCGTCCAACCATGGTGCTGCCCAAGGACCATGCGGGCATGTCACGCCTGACGTCATCCAATCTTATATGCTGCCCAAGGGAGATGATAGCATGTAAGTCCCGATGTCATCCGACCATTAATGCTGCCCAAGGCCAATGTGGGAATGCCAAGCCCAACGTCATCCGACCATTTTTTGCAGTCCAAGGGCGATGACGGCATGCAACGCCCAATGTCATCCGACAGTGTGTTTTGTCCAAGGGCAATGATGACATGCCACGGTGATGATGTCGTCCGACCCTGTGAGTGCTGCCCATGGGTAACGATGACATGTCACGCTCAACCTCGTCCGACTTTGTGTGCTACCAAAGGGCGATGATGGCATGCCACGCCCGATGTCATCCAACCGTTTGTGCTTCATAAGATCCACGTGGGTATGCCATGCCGACATCGTCTGATCGTGTGTGCTTTCCAAGGGCAATGATAACATGCCATGCCTGATGTCGTTCGACCGTGTATGCTTTCCAAGGGCTAAGATGGCATGCCATACCTAACGTCATCTGACCGTGTGTGCTGCCCAAGGGCGATGATGGCATGCCACGCCCAACGTCGCCCGACGGTGTGTGCTGCCTAAGGGCGATGATGCCATGCGACGATCGACGTCGTCCAACCATGTGTGCTGCCCAATGACATTGCGAGCATGCCACGCACGACGTCATCCAATCGTGTGTGCTGCCCAAGGGCGATGATAGCATGTCACGCCAGTCGTCATAAGACTATTTATTCTTCCCAAGGCTATTGCGGGCATGCACGCCGCTCGACGTCGTTCAACCATTTGTGGAGTCCAAGGGCGATAATGGCATGCCATGACCGACGTTGTCCCACCATGTGTTTTGTCCAAGGGCAATGATGACATGTCATGCCTGATGTCGTTCGACCCTGTGTGTGCTATTCAAGGGAGATAATGGCATGCCACGCGCGACGTCGTTTGACCATATATTTTTTCCAAGGGAGATGATGGCATGCCCCTCTCGATGTCGTCCGACAATATGTTTTTCCTTATGGCGATATTGGCATGGGACGCCTCACGTAGTCCGACCATGTGAACTACACAAGGGCGATGATTAAATGCCACGCTCGATATTGTCCGTTCGTGTGCAATGCAAAGCCGATGATGGCAGTCCACTTAACGTCGATCCTCAGAGTGTCTTGTCCAAATGGGATGATGTCATGACAAGCCCGACATCATCCGACAGTGTGCTATCCAAAGTCGAGATAGTATGTCGCGCCTGACATAGTCTAACAGTGTGTGCTTCCAAAGGACAATGATTGGATGTAACGCCTGACGTAGTTAGATCGTGTGTGCTGCACAAGGGAAATGATAGCATTCCACACCCGACATCGCACAACGTTGTGTGCTAACCATGGGCAATGATGTTATGCCACGCTCGACATCGTCTGATTGTATGTTCAGTCCAAGGGCGATTATAATATACCACGCATGTCAATGTCCGACCATGTATGCTGTCCTAGGGTGATGATGTCATGTCACGCCCGATGTCATCCAACTGTGTGTTCTACCCTAGGACCATAATGGCATGCCACGCCCAACGTCGTCCGACCATGTGTGATGCCGAAGGGTAATGCAGGCATGCCACGTACGACGTCATCCAACTTGTGTTCTGTCCAAGGGAAATCCTGGCATGTCATGCCAGACGTATTCCGACCGTTCACGCTGGCCAAGGGCGATTATGGCATGTGACTCTTAACGTCGTTCGTCCGTGAATGTGCTGCCCAAGCGCGATGATGACATGTCACGCTCGACGTCATCCGACTATATGTGCTGCCCAAGGGCGATGATGGCATGACACGCCCGATGTCATTCGACCGTGTGTGCTTCACAAGGTCCATGCGGGCATGCCACGCCCGACATCGTCCGATCATGTGTGCATTCCAAGGGAGATGTTAACATGACACACTCGAAGTTGTTCAATCGTGTATGCTTTCCAAGGCCTATAATGGCATGTGACACCCAACGTCGTCCGGTCGTAAGTGTTGCCTAAGGGCGATGATGGGATGAAATGCCCTACATCGTCCGTAGGTGTGTGCTGCCCAAGGGCAATGATGCCATGCAAAACTCGACGCCATCCAACCATGTGTGCTGCCCAAGGACCATGCGGGCATGCCACGCCCGATAATATTCGATCGTGTGCTGCCCTAATACGATGATAGCATGTCATGCCCGAAGTCGTCTGACCATTTATGCTGCCCAAGGCCTATGCGGGCATGCCACGCCCGACGTCGTATGGTCATTTGTGCAATCCAAGGGCAATGATGTCATGCCACGCCCGACATCGTCTGATCGTGTATGCTGTCCAAGAGCGAGATGGCATGAACTGCCCGACGTTGTCCAACCGTGTTTGCTGCCCAAGGTTAATGATGTCTTCTAACATTTAACATATTGCGAACGTGTGTTCTCCACAAGGGAGATAGTGTCATGCCACGCCCGTATCTACGATGATGCGGGCTGCCCAAGGGCGATGATAGCTTGCCACGCTTGACATTGTTTGACGGTGTGTTCTTTCCAGAAGTGATGATGTTATGCCACACCTGATGTCGTCCGATGTTGTATGCTACCCAAGGGCGATGATGGCATGCCACGCCTAATGTCGTTCATCGGTGTGTGTTGTCCAAAGCAGATGACGACATGCCATGCCCGACTTCATCCGACCGTCTGAGCTATCCAAGGGCGAGATGGCATGCCATGCCAAACGTAGTCCGACTGTGTGTGTTGCCTAAGTCAATGATGGTATCTAACGCACAATGTCATCCGATCGTTTGTGCTGTCCAAAGGCGATGATGGCATGCCACGCCTGACATCATCAGATCGTGTGTGCTGCCGAAGGGCCATGCGGGGAATCAAAGGTCCAATTGTGTGTGGTGTCGAAGGGCAATGATAACATGCCACAATCGACGATGTATGATCGTGTATTCTTTCCAAGGGCGATGATGTCATTTTACGCCCAACGTCGTTCGATCGTTTGTGCTTCTCAAAGGCCATGCAGGCATATCACGCCCAACGTGGTCTAATCGTGTGTGTTGTCCAAGGGTGATGGTAACATAATACGCCGACGTCATCCGACCAGGTATCCTTTCGAAGGGCGATGATGGAATGCCACACCCGACGTCGTCCAACGGCGTGTGCTGCCTAAGGGTGAGAATGTCATGCCACGCCCGATATAGTCTAATCGTGTGTGCTGTCCAAGGGCGATAATGGCATGACACGCTCAACATTGTCTGATCGTGTGTGCTATCCGAGGACCATGCTAGCACGCCACGCTAGACGTCGTTCGACCGTGTGATATGTCCAATGCGATGATGGAATGGCACGTCCAATGTTGTTCGTCCATGTGTGTTGTCGAAAGAAGATGATGGCATTCCACGCCTGACGTCGTCTGATCGTGTGTGCTATCCAAGGGCGATGATGGCATGGCATGCCCGACGTCATCCAAGCGTGTGTGCTGCACAAGGGCAATGATGGCATACCACTCTCAACGTTGTTTATCCGTTTGGGATGTTCAAAGGAGATGATAGCATGCCACGCCCCAAGTAGTCTGACCATGTGTGTTGTCAAAGAGCGTGATGGCATGCCACGCCCGACTTCGTCCGACCTTGTGTGCTGCCCAAGGGCGATGATCGCATTCCACTCCGACCGTGTGTGCTGCCCAAGGTCCATACGGGCATGCCACGCTCGACGTTGTCCGAGCGTGTGTGCTTTCCAACGGCGATAATGACATGTCACGCTCAATGTCGTCCGACACTGTGTGTTTTGTCCAAGGGTGATGATGACATGCCACACCGACTTCATCCGACTATAATTGCTGCCCAAGGGCTATGCGGGCATTCCAAGCACAACGTCGTCGGTCTTGTGTTCTTTCCAAGGGCAACCATGGCATACCATGCCAGACTTAGTCAAATCGTTTGTGCTATCCAAGGGTGATGATGGCATACGATGCTTGACGTCGTTTGACCATGTGTGCTGCCCAAGGGCGATGATGACATGTCATGCCCGATGTCGTCCGACTGTATGTGTTTCCCAAGAGCGATGATGGCATGACACACCCAATGTCATCCGCCTGTGTGTGCTTCAGAAGGGCCATGTGGGCATGCCACGACTGACATCATCCGATCGTGTGTGTTGTACAAGGGCAATGATAACATGCCACACCCGACTTTGTTCGACCGTATATGCTTTCCAAGGGCTATGAATGCATGCCACACCAACGTCGTCCAATCGTGTCTGCTGCCCAAGGACAATGATGGCATGCCATGCGCTACATCATCCTACGGTGTGTGCTACCCAACGGCGATGATGCCATTAGAAGCTAGACGTTTTCCAACCATGTATGCTTACCAAGGACTATGCCGGCATTCCATGCCCGACATCATCCGACCGTGCGTGCCTCCTAAGAGAGATGATGGCATGTCACGTTCAACGTTGTTCGACAATTTATGCTTCCCAAGTCCCATAAAGGCATGACATACCCGACGTAATCCATCCATTTGTGCATTCCAAGGATGATTAGGGCATGCCACACCCGAGGTCGTCCAATCGTGTGTGGTGTCCAAAAGCGAGATGGCATAAACCTCCAAAAGTTGTCCGACCGTGTTTGCTGCCCAAGGGCAATGATTGCATCTAATGCCCGACGTCGTCTGAACGTATGTGCTCCACAAGGGCGATGATGGCATGCCATATCCGTGTCTACGATGATTAGTACTGGCCAAGGGCGATAATGGCATGCCACGCTTGACATTGTTTGACCTGTTTTGTCAAAAGCGACAGTAACATGCGTTGCCCGAAGTTATTCTACCGTGAATGTTGTCCAAGAACGATGATGGC
Source organism: Solanum peruvianum (assembly GCA_027705065.1). Lineage (NCBI taxonomy): Eukaryota > Viridiplantae > Streptophyta > Magnoliopsida > Solanales > Solanaceae > Solanum > Solanum peruvianum. The sequence goes on along the minus strand of JAKWJD010001686.1, from coordinate 14,623 downwards.
ATGCCACGCCCGACATCATCCGAATATGTGTCTTACCCAAGGGCGATGATGGCAGGCCACACAAGGCATAGTTTGATAATTTGTGTCGTTCAAGGGCGATGATTGCATCTGACGCTTGACGTCGACTGACCATGTATGCTGCCCAAGGGTGATGATGACATATCATGCCCAACGTCGTCCGACTATGTGTGCTACCACAAGGAGATGATGGCATGACAAGCCCGACATCATCTGACCATGTGCTTTCCAATGGTGAGATCGTATGCCACGCCTGACGTAGTCCAACCGTGTGTGCTTCCCAAGGGAAATGTTGGCATGTACGCCCGATGTCATACGACCGTGTGTTTTGGCAAAGGGCAATGATGACATGCCACGCCCGATGTCGTCCGACCGTGTGTGTGTTGTACAACGGAGATGATGGCATGCAACGCCCGACGTCGTCCGACCGTGTATTTTGTCCAATGGCGATGATGGCATGCCACACCCGATGTCGTTGACAATGTGCTTTTCCTTATGGAGATAATGGCATGCCACGCCTCACGTAGCCGGACTGTGTGTGCTGCACAAGGGAGATGATGGCATGCCACACCTGACGTCTTCCGTCTGTTTGTGCAGTCCAAAGGCGATGATAGCATGCCACATCTACGTCGTTTGACAGTGTGTGTTGTTCAAAGGGGATAATGTCAGGACAAGCCCGACATCGTCTAACCATGTGCTATCCAAGGGCGAGATAGCATGCCACACCTAACATAGTCCGACCGTGTGTGCTTCCAAAGGGCAATGATGGCATGAAGACCCGATGTAGTCCGATCGTGTGACATTCCATGCCCAAAATCGTACGACGATGTGTGCTGACTAAGGGCGATGATGGAATTCCATGCTCGACATCGTCTGACTATGTGTTCAGTCCAAGGCGATGATAACATACCACGCCCGTTGTTGTCCGATCATGTATGATGTCCAAGGAAAATGAAGGCATTGCACACCCGATGTCGTTCTACCCCAGGACCATGATGGCATGTCACTCCCTACATCGTCCGACCGTGTATGTTGCCAAAGCCCTATGATTGTATGCCAATCCAGACTTAGTCCGATCTTGTCTGTTGTCAACGGGAGATGCTGGGATTCCACGCTGACCTTGTCCGACTATGTGTGCTGCCAAAAGGCAATGCAGACATGTAACGCTTGACGTTGTCCGACCGTGTGTTTTGCCCATGGGTCATAATAACATGTCATGCTTGAAATCGTCTGACCGTGTTTGCTTCCCAAGAGAGATGATGGCATGCCACACCAAATGTCGTCCGACTGTGTGTGCTTCCCAAGGGAAATGTGGGCATGCCACGCCCAATGTTGTCAAACCGTATGTGCATTCCAAGGGCGATGATAACATGCCACGCCCGATGTCATCCGACCGTGTGTGCTTCACAGAGGCCATGTGGGCATGCCATGACCGACGTCGTCTGATCGTGTGTGCCGTCCAAGGGCGATGCTAACATGACACGCCCGACGTCGTTCGACCGTGTATGATATCCAAGGGTTATGATGACATGCCACACCCGACATCATCCGACCGTATATGCTGTCCAAGGGCGATTATGGCATGGCAAGCCCAACGTCGCAGACGGTGTGTGCTGCCTAAGGGTGATGATATCATTTGATGCTCGACGTCGTCCACTCATGTGGGCTGCCCAAGGACCATGTGGGCATGCCACGCCGGACGTCATCCAATCTTGTGTGCTACCCAAGGGCAAAAATAGAATGTCACTCCCGACGTCATCCGACCATTAATGCGGCACAAGGCCTTTGTGGGCATGCGACGTCTTACCATTTGTGCAGTCCAAGGGTGATGATGTCATGCAACGCCCAATGTCATCCGACAGTGTGTTTTTCCAAGAGCAATGATGACATGCCACGGCCGATGTCGTCCGACCCTGTGTGTGCTGTCCAAATAAGATGGAATGCCACGCCCGATGTTGTCCGATCGTGTAGTTTGTTCAATGGCGATGATGGCATGCCCCGCCAGATGTCGTCCGACCATGAGTTTTTTCTTATAGCTATAATGGCATACCACGCCTCACGTAGTCCGACCGTGTGTGATGCAGAAGGGCGATGATGGCATGCCAGACTTGACGTCGTCCATCCGCGTGTGCACTACCAATGGGATGATGGCATGCCACGTCGATGTCGTCCGAAAGTTTGTGTTTTCCAAAGGTGATTATGCAATGACAAGCCCGACATCAACTGACCATGTGATATGCAAGGGCAATATAGCATGCCACGCCTGATGTAGTATGACCGCGTGTGCTTCCTATGGGCAATGATGGCATGTGCGCCCGACGTAGTCCAATCGTGTGTGCTGCACAAGGGTAATGATAGCCTGCCTCTACCGACGTCGTACGATGCTCTGTGTTTACAAAGGGTGATGATGGCATTCCACGCTAGACATCGTCTGACTGTGTGTTCAGTCAAAGGGCGATGATAGCATACCACGCCCGTCGTTGTCCGACCATGTATGTTGTCTAAGGGAAATGAATTTATGCCAAGCCCGACGTCGTCCTACCGTGTGTGCTACCCCAGGACCATTATATCATTACATGTCCAATGTCGTCCGACCGTGTATGCTGCCCAAGGGCTATGATGGCATGCCATTCCAGACATAGTCCGATGTTGTGTGTTGTCCAAGGAAGATGATGGCATGCCATCCTCGACTTTGTCCGACCATGTGTGCTGCCCAAAGGCAATGCGGGCATGTCATGCTTGACGTCGTCCGACATTGTGTGCTGACCAAGGTCGATAATAACATGTCATGCGCGACATCGTCTGACCGTGTTTGCATTCCAAGGGAGATGATGGCATGGCACACCCGATGTGGTCCGACTGTATGTGCTCCCCAAGGGCCATGTGGTCATGCCACGTTTGATGTTGTCCAACTGTATGTGTAGTCCAAGGGAGATGATGGCATTCCACGCTCAACGCCATTCGTCCTTCTTTGTTGTCCAAAGGGATGATGAAGTTCCACGACCGACGTCGTACGACCGTCTGTGTTGTCCAAGGGCGATTATGGCATGCCACACCCGATGTAGTCCGACCTTGTGTGCTGCCCAAGTGAAATGATGGCATGTAACGCCCGGCGTCATCTGTCTTGTGTTCTCTCCAAATGCGATGATGGCATGCCACTCCCAACGTCATCCGACCGTGTGTGCTGCCCAAGGGCCATGTGGCATGCCACGCCCAATGTCATCCGATAATGTGTGCTTTCCAAGGGCGACAATGGTATGTCATGCCCGATGTCTTCCGAGTGTGTGTGCTGCCCATGGCTATGATGTCATGCCACGCCCAACGTCGTGTGACCTAGTGTGTTGCCCAAGGGCCATGTGGTCATGCCACGCTTGACGTCGTCTGAATATATGTTCTAATCAAGTGCAATGATTACATGTCATGACTGACATAGTTCGACCGTGTATATTGTCGAAGGTCAATGATGGCATTTATGCATGACGTCATTCGACTGTTTATGCTGCCCAAGAACGATGATAGCATGCCATGCCTGACATCATCCGACCGTGTGTGCAGTCCAAGAGAGATGATAACATGCCACGTAAACATCATCCGACCATGTATGCTGTCCAAGGGCGATGATGGCATGCCACACCTGACATCGTCCAACCGTGTGTTCATTGGAAGGGTAATGATGAATGCCACGTCCGACGTTGTCCGACTTTGTATGCGGTCTAAGATCAATGATGGCATGCCACGCCCGACGTCGTTTGTCCGTATGTGCTGCCCAAGGGCGATGATAACATGTCACCCCTGACTACGTCCGACCGTCTGTGCTGCCCAATGGCAATGATGGCATGCCACGGCCAACGTCATCCGACTGTGTGTGCTTCCCAAGTGCCATACACGCATGCCACGCTCTAAGTGTACCGATCGTGTGTGCTATCCAATTGTGATGATAACATGCCACGCCCAATGTAGTGAGATTGTGTATACATTTCAAGGGCGATGATGGCATGCCATGCCCGACGTCGTTCGATCGTGTGTGTTCCCAAAGTTCGATGATGGCATGCCACGCCCGACGTAGCCTGATCGTGTGTGCTGTCCAAGGGCAATGATTGCATGCCATTCTCAATGTCGTTCGACCGTGTGTGCTGCCTAAGTATGATTATGGCATGTCACGCCCGACGTCGTCTGACTGTATCTGATTACTAAGGGCCATGTGGGCATGCCCCCTTACGTCGTACGACCATCTGTGCTTTCCAAGGGAGATAATGGCATGCCACGCCTGACGTAGTTCGATTGTGTGTCCTACCTAAGGACAATGATGGCATGTAACGCCTGACATCGTACAATCGTGTGTGCAGTCCAAAGGCGATGATGGCATGCCACGCCCGACGTCGTCTGTTCATATGTGTTGTCCAAAGGCAATGATGGCATGCCACGCCCGACGTCATCCGACCGTATATGCTGCCCAAGGGCGATGATGGAATTTCATGCCCTACGTCGTCCGACCATGTGTGCTGCCCAAAGGCTTTGATACCATGCCACTCCCAACATCGTATGACCAAGTGTGTTTTCCAAGGGCCATGGAAACATACCACGCTTGACGTCATCCCACCTTGTGTGCGGACATAGGGAGATGATAGCATGCCACACCTAACGTAGTCCGACCGTGTGTGCTGCCATGGGAAATGATGGCATTTAACGCCTGACATCATCCGACCGTGTGTGCTGCTCAAGAACGATGATAGTGACCATGTGTGCTGTCCAAGGGTGATGATAACACGACATGCCCAACATCGTCCGACCATGTGTGTTGTCCAAGGGAGATGATGGAATGACACGCTTGACAACGTCCGACCAGGTGTATATTGTCCGAGGTCCATGATGGCATTCAACGCCTGACATCGTCCGAGCGTGTGATCATTCCAAGGGAGATGATAACATGCCACGCTTGACGTTGTCCGACTTTATGTGCTGACCAAGGGCGATGACAAAATACCACGCTCGACATCGTCCGAGAGTGTATACAGTCAAAGGGTGATGATAACATGCCACACCTTATGTAGTCCGACCATGTATGTTGTCCGAAGGCGATGATGACATACCACGCCCGACATCGTTCGACTTTGTGTTCATTCAAATGGCGATGATGGCATGCCACTCCCCATATAGTTTGACCGTGAATGGTGTCCAAGGGTGATGATGGCATTCAACGCACGACATCCTCTGACTGTTTGTGTTGCTCAAGGGCAATGGTGGCATGTAACGCCTGACATTGTACAACCGTGTGTGCTGCCCGAGGGCAATGATTGCATGGCACGCCTGATGTTGTACGACTGTGTGTGTACTTCAAAGGCGATAATGGCATGCCATGCCAGATGTCGTCCGTTCTTACGTGCTGTCCAAAGGCAATGATGGAATGCCACACCCAACGTCATCCAACCATATATTCTGCCCAAGGGCGATGATGAAATGTCATGCCAGACATCGTCCTACCATATGTACTGCCCTAAGGCTGTGATGCCATGCCACTCCCAACATCCTGTGACCGTGTGAGTTACCTAAGGGCCATGTGGGCATGCCACGCTTGACGTCGTCTGACCGTGTGTGCTGACAAGGGCAATGATGGCATTTAACGCCTGACATCATCCGACCATGTGCGCTGCTAAAAGGTGATGATAGCATTGACACACTTAATTTCGTCCGACAGTGTGTGCTCTCCAAGGGCGATGATAACATGCCTTGTCCGATGTCATCCGACCGTATGTGCTGTCAAAGGGAGAGATGGCATGACATGCCTGACGACGTCCGACCTTGTGTATGTTGTCCAACGGCGATGATGGCATGCCACGCCTGACATCATCCGACCATATGTTCATTCCAAGGGAGATGATGGCATTCCACGCCTGACGCTATCAGACTGTATGTGCTTACCAAGGGCGATGATAACATGCCACGCTCGCTGTAGTCCCATCGTGTATGCTCTCCAAGGGCAATGATGGCATTTACCGCCCAACGTCATCTGAGCGTGTGTGCTGCCCAATGGAGATGATATCATTCCACGCCCGATGTTGTCCGAGCGTGTGTTTAGTCAAAGGGCGATGATAACATGCCACAGCCGACGTTGTCCGACTATGTTTGCTGTCCAAGGGCGATGATAACATGCCACGATCGACGACGGGCGATGATGACATGCCACGCTCGACATCGTATGACTATGTGTTCATTCAAATGGCGATGATGGCATGCCACGCCCTACATCGTCTGATCGTGAATTGTGTCCAAGGGTGATGATGGCACTCCACGCCTGACATCGTCCGACCGTGTGTGCTGCCCAAGGGCGATGATGGCTTGTCACACCCAACGTCGTCCGACCGTTGTGCTGCCCAATGGCGATGATGGGATGCCACGCCCGACGTCATCCGATGTGTGTGCTGCCCAATGGCAATCCGCGATTGCCATGCCCTACGTGGTACGATCGTGACTGCTGTCCAAGGGTGATGATAATAGTCCATGCCCAACATCGTACGATCGCGTATGCTTTCCAAGGGCAATGATGGCATGCCACACCCAACATCGTCCGACCATGTGTGCTGCCCAAGGGCGATGATGGAATTTCCATGCCCGACGTAGTGTGATCGTGTTTGCAGTCCAAGGGAGATGATGGCATGCCACGCTCAACGTCATCCGACCGTGTGTATTGTCCAAGGGCGAGACGACATGCCACGCCCGACGTTATCTCACCGTGTGTTGTGCCCTAGTGCAATGATTGCATGTCACCCCCGACGTCGTCCGCCTGTGCGTGCTTCCTAAGGGCCATGTGGCATTCCTCGCCTGACGTCGTACGACCGTTTCTGATATCCAAGCGCGATGATGGAATTCCACGCCTGACGTAGTTGTCACATTCAAAAACCATACCATAGAAGTTAGGGTACAATCTTGGATTGTAATCGGTGTCGTCGAACTCTCTGAGTTCTTAGACAAGCCTCTTTCATATGATTCATTGCATATACAAAGTGAAAAATAGTGCGAAATTAAAACTTTTCACAAAATCTCTTTAATATAATGTAATAGGAAATATTAAGTCTCAATATCATCATCTTAAAACACAAGAATACCAGGGACAATGCCCATACTTCAAAATACAAAGATAGAAATACATAGTCTGTTACAGTATTTTGAATGAAACATAAAAGACACATATATGCACTCGAGTCAAGTGAGAACCTTCTTCAACTTCTCTAGAGCGATCTTCTAAGTCCAAGTCTTCACTTCTCAAAGCTCCCCGTCTACAAAGAACTTTATAGATAGATGAAAGCATGGAGTTAGTACAACCACATATACTAAGTATGTCTTTATGCATTTAAAAAAAACATGACAACACACTTTATTAGAAATATGCATCTTTTCATTCAAAATATGTAAGATACTTCAATCATGTAACTTCCTCACTTATAGTCATCCTAAGATACACTTAAGTCAAACAAAGAGAGACCGGCCATACACCCTCTCTAGATGTGCCTAAACGACCCTAAGGATTATCTATAATGAGTCACATAAATACTTACAAAGCAATCATAAACATCAAGGTAAGATTCTTCTGCCAAAGGTGAACTCTAAGTCTCACTTCAGTGAGTTTTGAAACAACCGCCCATACAATCCCTTACGCAAACACACTTAAGAGATATTATAGACTCCCTAAGATAGAATCATGCTCACATAAATCACCAACACCTAGATGATATGACATTCTCTTTCCAAAGACTATCAAAAGACCTACTTAAGTAAACCAAGAAGATAACTTCCATAGTGACCTCTTCAAGATTTCCTAAGTAATCCTTAAGGCTACCTGAGGCTTAGATCAGGTCCACACAACCAACATCCCTAACTAGAGTCATCCTCAACACTTCCAAAGATAATACATGAAGAGATCATCCCTTATGCCCTCTTCACACTTTAGCTAAGGAATCCTTAACTCACGTTATATTTGGTACTCATTTATTTACATACTCCTTAACATAAGTCATTAGTTCATTAAGACTCATACATCACATACAGGACATTAAAATAATTGTCTTGGACAAGACATATGAACTCCATATAACACCTTTAAAGTGTATTGTGCAATGTCTAGATAGCGTCCCATACCACCACCTAAACTTCATAAACTCCTCAAATACTAATGGGTATTCCATATGATGGGAATAGGCAATAACCGACATCGACCATGATAGCAAGACATGAAATCTGGAGTTTTATCCTACTTATATGAGGCTGTTTTACTTGATAGAACTTAGACACATCCCATGTAGACACATGGTTAAGGAATATAAAGGGCATACATTGTATTCTAGTCTCATACTTAACTAGAACTACTTTCCCTTACCATACTCACTCGTTTCTAGTCTTCATTATCATTGAGTAATTTTAACATTAGGTTCACATAAAAAGGTTCCGTAACAAGTTCATAACCCAATCACATTTACCCTACCAAGGAAGGTCCACTAGGGCTACCTCAAAATGGCGACAAGAAGCTCTTGATGAATTTCTTAAGGATTAATATTATGTCGTTCCGGACAACTAATCTTATGTCCATGATTCCTTTACTTTGAAGGATACCATTACGACTTACACTTCAATCAATCTTAACCTTACCTCGAAGAAGGTTTACACATAAGAGACTCATAACATCATTTAAATTCACATGTCATTCATACAGTCAAGACTAAGAGTTATAACACCTTAAATCGAGACATCACATATTCATAACCATATATACATCATGTAAGAATATAAGTCAGTCAAGACAAGACATCACATGCATCACTTTTTTAACACATAATACTAGTCATTTTAGAAACACCTCTAAAACAACCTAAAATCTTCAACTTATCATATATGTCGTCAATAACATCATTAATATTCTCCAGATAGATGCATGAAGTAATGAGGAATAATAAAGACTTAACCTAACACTATAATCATAATGTCAAAGTCATAGTTTAACATGATCAGTTATACATATATGACTATATAACTTTACATGTAGATAGAAAACGCCATGCTTCACATAATCAAAGTACACAAATAGCCACAACTTCAAGTATTTGACAATAAGGCCATGCTCATAATATTGCATAAATAAAAGCCGACAAGGCTAAGTCAATTGCAAGTAAAGCACATAACAGCGCCACCATAATTGGACCATACCAATCACAATAGAATCAAAGTACAAATAATATCGAATTAAATAAAATCCGGGCAGCACACCTTCATGCCCTTATTCACACTTTAATTCAATGTTAAATCGTCCAATTGAACATCACAAGGACCTAACCAAAGACCATAACCAACAATTAAAGCAATAACCGTAAAAAATCAAACGAAATCTCTATCAATTCAATCTAGGTTTAAAAATCTAGGATCAATTATATATAAATTGAATACAATTCTTATATCATTATAAAGCCCATAATAAACTACATAACAATTTATTAATATTAGCTTAATATCAAGTAACCCACGTTATAGTAAAAAACTAGGGTTCATCAATTCACATTTATGGAAGACCCCATGGTAGAATAATGAAATTTGACAATTCACTTTAGAAAAATTTGAAAAACATGTTGAGAATTTGTCTACTTGATGAAAAGAGTTTAAAGGTTAAAAATTCATACCTCAAGGATGACATTTCTTCACTTTGATGAAAAATTTCGACACAAAAACCCCTCACCAAGCTGCCTCTTCAATTTGGACTTCAATGGAGGTTGTGGGATATTTTTAAAGAGTTTTGGGTTTATGGTTTTGATGAATGAAGTCTTCCATATGATTACCCTTAACATACTTAATTAAACAATGGAAATAATCCTTAAATAAAAGTCCATGACTTAATTTAGAAGTGAGGTGAATTAACAATTAACCCCTTGACTTGGCAGCAGCCTGCGCAGGAAGGCAGGTCGTGCAACGCCTGCCCTTGACAGGCCGTCACAGCCACGATGGGGCATGACAACCCTCCGTCGTTGGCTACAATGGATGTCCAAGATTCCTATACCTCCCATGGTTAAGTCCCATCAACGATACAATTTGACGGGTATCGAGCCATGACTGTCCATCGACGCTCCATCGTTTGGGGTCTGCCATGCCAACAATTTTGAGTCCTTCCTCAAGGACCCTTAGATGTTCCTTGGGGATAATTTCCTAGACTTTTGAAACCCAAACACGATCCTATTTAAGTTTAACACCTCTCACAAGAATTTCATCCAAAAGAAACACGTAAAACTAAATGAAACTTGCCTAGAAGTACAAGGTCGACTCCAGGCATATCTTTCAAACACCTTTGACGTTCTTGGTCGTTTGACCTCCAAACTTTGCGAAGCTTTAACCCCTTCCTATACATGCTATATTAACAGTAATGAGAACCTTAAAACACCATCAAACACACATTAATACATAGCACCACATTTTAGACATTTAGGTGACTTAGTCGTCAAACGTCTTTGTCGTCCCTTAACGTTACGCTTCCAACTCACCTAATACTTTAGGTACTGACTCTATTTCATAAATTATACATGTTTATTACCTTAGACCATAAATACCAACATGTTAGGATCTGGTTAACTTAAGTCATTTTCGGGGTCTTACAATCTCCCCCACTTGGACAAATTCGTCCTCGAATGACACTTGCCACTCTCCGAACACCTCAAAGATTAGAGAATCCTCTAGCATCTAAAAGCATTTCATACAAAACAAAATCACAAGAAAACACTAACTTCACATAGTCAAGAGATTCACAACATAACAAGGAACTAGAAAACAATTCTATAACTCATTATGCTACAAAACTCACATTCTTCATTCCAAATAGTAAAAACTCATTTTACACCCAATAACCTACTCATATACATTAGCTATAACCACACTACAATATTATTAGGCAAACGACTCAATTAGTTATTTTCTCAAAAAATAGGCAGCATGCAGTTTTTTAAAGAAAACAATGACTTTTTAAGAAATTTTTTCAAATATCCACATTCTAAGATATTCATGATATAAACATTATAATATGCAAATTAACATCATATAAACACATCTTCAACATAATCATGGCTTCATAGAAAACACAATGCAAGAAGTTAATGAAATTCAATTTCAACCAAACTCCTAAACACCATGCACAAGAAACAATTTAAACGACTTTTATCCTATCTACAAACCATACTCCCCCAATTAGAAGGAACTCATATATTAACAAAAGAAAGAGACCTTACCAATATCATCATCACTCTCTTTCTCATCTAGCTTCTCCACCATTGAACGGAATGCATAGAAAAGTCTCTGTGTTGAAGCATCATCTTTTGGAACACTAGGAGCAACTTGCTTGCCCTTTATACCTCTAGAAGCAATCGTAGCAAAATCTCTCACTTTTTCCCCATATTTACCACAACCAAAGAAACTCCCGGTACCCAATAGACACTCACCATATTGTTTCTTGCCACATTTTGCACAAGTAGGCTTTCCATCCGTGGAACCACTTCCTTTCTCAACCTTGAACTTAGCACTCCTAGATTCTCCTTGAGATTGAACCTTCTTCTTAAACCTAGTTTTCTCTTGATCACTAGCACCACTACTTTTTAAAAATCTAGCCATCTTCCTAAGTTTAGACTCTTCAATTGATTGTGCATACACCATGAGTCTAGCTTGAGTCATATCATCATGCAACATGCGGTACGACATTCTTCCACCACTAAGTCAGCTTCCCCATCACAAAAGGACTCATTTAATCTCTTGGATTAGACACAAGAGAAGGGGCATACCGAGACAAAGTTGAGAATTCAAATAAGTACTCCGCAACTGAGAATTTCAAATTGAACTTCGCAACACTCAGTGCCTTGCTTTAGATTGATAAACTCCTCCACCTTAATTTCTTTCCTCTCTTGGGGAAAGTACATACCAGAAAAGATTCATTAAATTATTCCCATTCAATAGGACCCGATCCTTCCAGCCTAATATCCTTCCATTGAGTGTACCAAATTTGATAAACATCCCTCAATTGGTATGAAACCAAGTATGCCTTCTCTCTAGATGTAACCCCCATAGCACTAAAAACATTGTATACTCCATCAAGAAACTCTTGAGGATCCTCATTTACTTTTAGAGACTAGAAAGATAGGAGGATTTATTCTTAGAAAATCTCTCAACCTAGATGTCATAGTTCTCTCCACAACCCTAGGCATGAAATTAAAATTAGCTTGCATAGTCACGGCTCGGGCTATAGCAATCAAAGCCTCTCTCCCTATTGACATCTCCAAAACCTCAACACCTCCTTCCACATTAGAAATAGGACACCTTGGGGAGGCACTTGGAAATCTTGAGCACCTTAAACTCCTTGCCAACCTTGAGGATCTTGCTCAACTTGAGGGGAAACCTCTTTATTCACCCTCTCATTTTACATCCTTCTAGCGGCCATCCTTCTAGTATTCATCACTTATAAAACACAAAAAAACTCATAAGAAGGATAATAATAACATTTACTCTACCGCACGACATAGGAGTAGAAAAGAAGGGAAACTCTATCGTCCTATAGCCTTTCACCCATAGATGTGTCGAAACTCACACCGAAGGTCAAGACTCTACTAGATGTGACTGGATTAGACTTCTTGATTCCTAATAATAATTTCACCAACCTATGCTCTGATACCAATCTTGTCACGTCCCAAAACCATACCCTAAAAATTAGGGTACAATCTTAGATTGTAACCAGCATCGTCGAACTCTCAGAGTTCTTAGACAAGCCTCTTTTATATAATACACTTCATATACATAGTGAAAAGTAGTGCAGAATTAAAACTTTTCACAAATCATAATATAGTCTTCAAAAATCTCTTTCATATAAAAGTAATAGGAAATACTAAGTCTCAATCTCATTATCTTAAGATACAATAATACTTGGGACACGCACCATACTTCAAAATTCAAATATAGAAATACTTAGTCTATTACAAAACTTTGAATAAAAACATAAAAGACACATATATGCCCTTGAGTCAACAAAGGACATACTTCAACTTCCCTTGAACGATCTTATAAGTCCAATTCTTCACTTCTCAACGATCCTCACCTACCAAGAACTATATTGATAGGTAAAAGCATGGAGTTAGTAAAACCACATTTACTAAGTATGACTTTATGCATAAAAAACATGAAAATGGACTTTATTGAAAACATGCATTTTTTAATTTAAAAAACATATTTTAAACATAATAACATCATAAATCAATTTAGAAACCCATAAGTTACTTCTATCATGTAACTTCCCACTTAAAGTCATCCTAAAATTCACTTCAGTCACTTCATACACATCTCTATTTGTCCAAAACGAACGTTAAGATTACCTATAATGAGTCACATAAAACTCATCCTATGATTCACTTCATTCACACAAAGAGAGACGCACATACGCCCTCTCTATATGGGCCTAAACGACCCTTAAGATTACCTATAATTAGTCAAATACATACTTATAAAGCAATCATAAACATCGAGGTAAGATTCTTCTACCAAAGGTGAACTCTAAGTCTCACTTGAGTGAGTTGTGAAGCGACCGCCCATACAATCCCTTATAGACACACTTAAGATATCCTATAGACTCCCTAACATAGAAAAATTCTCACATAAATCACCAACACATAGATGATATGACATTCTCTTCTCAGATGATATCAAAAGACCTACATAAGTAAATCAAGATGATAACGTCCATAGTGACCTCTACAAGATTACCTACATGATACTTAAGGCTACCTAAGTCTTAGATCATATCCACAAAATCAACAATTTTTTCTAACTAGATTCATCCTCAACGCTTTCAAAGATAAGACATGAAGAGATTATCCCTTATGCCCTCTTCACACTTTAGCTAAGGAATCCTTAAGTAACTTTAGATTAGGTACTCATTTATTTACCTACTCCTTAACATAAGTTATTAGTTCATTAAAACTCATACATCACATAAAGGACATTAAAATAATGGTCTTGGACAAGACCTAGGAACTCCACATAACACCTTCAAAGTCTATTGTGCAATGTCTAGATAGCGTACCATACCACCACCTAAACTCCTCAAATACAAATAGGTATTCCATATGATGGGAATATACAATAACCTACATAGACTACGATAGCAGGACATGGAATCGGGAGTTCTATCCTACTCTGATGAGGTTGTTCTACTTGCCAGTGGAAGAACTTAGACAAATCCCATGTAGGCACATGGTTAAGGAATATGAAGGGCATACTAGTCTCATTCTTAAATAGAACTACTTCCCTTACCATACGCACTCGGTGCTAGCCTTCTTTATCTAGATTAATTCATACATTAGGGTCACATAAAAAGGTTCCATAACAAGTTCATAACCCAATCACAAGAAGCTCAAGATGACTTTCATTAGGATTAATATGATATTGTTCCATCAAACTAACCATAAGTCCATCATTCCTTTACTTAGAAGGATACCATTACGGCTTACACTTCAATCAATCTTAACATTACCCTTAAGTCAAGGTTTTCATATAAGAGACTCTCAAACATCATTTAGAGTCACATGTCATTCATACATTAAAG
>JAKWJD010001685.1:15000-59987 GCA_027705065.1 Solanum peruvianum | reverse complement strand
AGTTTTCCGAAATTAGGGTTTCTTTCCCATTTTTCCATTTTTGAACCTGAGAGCTCGGTGTGGGTGATCTGGCAGAGAGTTTTCAAGATTTAGCATTTAGGTAGTGATTTTTTTTATTTTAAAGGAATAGAAAGTTTCTCTTTTATTTGAGTTTAAGGGTTTGAAGTTTTAAAGTTGATTTCAACCGATTTCTCATCTAAAGTTCTGCCAAATCGTTTGTTCCTTAAATGAATTAAGTTGTCTTGTAAGTACTTCCTACATCTTCCCTCTTTAATTCAAATTTTCAATCTTTCATTCACTTGCGGATTCCCATTTCTATTTTAGTGCAACTATTGCTCCTTGCTAACTATTGATTTAGGAGGGAGAACTTACATGTAGTATTTATTGGTCGAGATACTCATAAGTTGAATATATATACATATGTGTGTGTGTGCGCGCGCGAGTGTGTGCGTGCATGCTTTTGTGTGTGTTCGCGTACATATGCGTGCTTGTGTGTCTTACTTTGATGTCATGTGAAAATTTAATAATTAGCCTTACAACTCAAGGCCTACAACTCAATCTCCTAGTTAATGTGGGACAATTAACATAGGTTGAATAAATAAATTGTATTCACATCAGTGTACTATCAATCTTGTAGGTCTGTTTGAAGATGTATCAAATTAATTATGTAGGTCTACTTCTATCTTCGTCTTATGTCGTATGATACTGAATTCAAACATATTTTGCATACAGAGGATTCCACCAGTATTTGAAAAGAGACATTACGAGGACATGTTAAATCATCTGTTTCTTCAGGCACCACATGGAAAAACATGGGTGGTCGAAGTGGATCATTCTCAAGGAAAAATTTGGCTGGTGAAAGGGTGGAAGGAATTGAGTGACTACTACGAAATAAGCGTCAGACAATTTTTTATCTTTACATACAATGTTCGTGATCATTTGATGTCACTATATTTGGTATGAGTACAACAAAAATTGAACATCAAATAGAGGATATTGAATTATATTATCTTATGGATATTTTGGTTCATTATGTTGAAAATCTGAGCCATGGCCCCTTAGTTGAGAAAATCATAAGAAAAAGACAAGAAGGGTAAGAAGAGGATGATATTCGAGTGAACCTTCGGACTAATGCTAATGTAATTGATGAAGAAGAGGAAGATGTCCCAGTTAACCTTCAGAATAATGCTAATGAAATTGAGGAAGAAGAGAAAGATATTCCGGTTAACCTTCAAATTGATGCTAACGCACTTGACGAAGATGAGTATCAAATTAAGTAATATCATTAACTGGTTTTTCTATATCATGTGAATACATTTAGTAGTAATACATTGCATTTGGATATCTATTTCAAGAAATAAGTTGCGGCTGGGAGGAGCACGAGCAAAAGCCCATAATTGATACCCGTAAGACAAAAAGCTTATTAGACTTTAAAATAATTAAGAGATTGTTTTTGAGTAAGATGCTTAATATTTCCTAAAAAAAAGTAGCAACTCGCATGTTTCAAGTTATGTAATAAAAATTTTAATAGAAAACATATAGTTTTAAAATGAAATAAAGCTTACTATTGAAACCAGTAATTATAAACATGAGGCAATAAGACTTTAAAAACTTGTGTCCTAAGATATACCGTAACATATTGATAGAAATCATATCATTGTAGGTGTTGTACGTATATCAAGCTTGTTGCAGATCAGGAGGTCAGAGACGCTAATAATAGAAGTGAAGAAGTTGGTCCAAAGAATAACAGTCCATACAACGTGGTGAACTTAGCTGATGACACTCCATATTTTGAAATTGTTATAAAAAAGACACAGACTACTTATGTGGTAAGGTTTAATAATTTGTATATTCTGTTTTTACATTTGTTAGATTTTTCATTCCTTTACATTCAAATTATTTTTCTAAAAATCTAATGATCGTGTTTGTTTAATAAATATGTTTATTAGACTATCCCAATGGGATTCTCAAAATAACAAACATAGTCAACATGAAGAATATGAGGTTTGTTAATGAAAAAGGAATAAGATGTGGAGTGGAAATTGAGTACACTATGCGTAGGGCTATCATAAAAAGAGGATGGACAATTTTTTGAAAAAAATAACAAGATAGATGCTGGTGAGACTTGCCGCTTCAAGTTGATTCACGGCCGTGTTGCTAATGTTTTGAATGTTCAGAAGATCCCAAAGCCCTATTTGTTGTGATATTATTGGCTACAATTTCTTCGGATTGTATACTGGCAATGATAGTTTGTCTATTAAAGATGATTGTAACACCTCGTAGCCAAAACAGACCAAAAATTATTTTTTTTTCAGAAAAAATCTGCAGGTGCTACCAAAGGTGGCATCGACGGACCGTAGCCTGAACCACGGTCCATCCTGCACAACCGTCGATGGGGTCAGAAACTCCCAAAAATTTTAGCATAGAAAAATTGGTTAAGTTTTGAACGACGGACAAACTTATGGTGTCCGTAGGTTAAACAAAGGTCCGTAGTCCGTGACCGTCGATCAAGACTCCCTTAAACCACTCTCTGACAAGAGTTATGGATTACAAACATGGTTTTTAGGTGGACCTACGGTCTGTAGGTGGAAAATTTGCAGCCAGTTAAGGGGAAATGTAGTGAGGTCAACTTAAAATGATCATAACTCTTAGCACAAAATGAACTAGGTCTCCCCTAACCTACACACAGATAGATAATTGAATTATCTTTGAATAGCAACAAACCTTGCTAAAATCAAACCTTCGAGTAAAAAGTTATGCTCATCTTAGTAAAGGCATGTCGAACAGGCCCTCACGACGGACCCAACGACGGGGCGTTGGGTGCACGACGGACCGTCAGTCCTGGCCGTCGTGAGGCCCGACAGCAACCTTCCCAGGGGTCTTTTTGACCTTTCCCACTCTGTTTAAACCATAAGTTACGTCGTTTTGACCCTAAATTATCAGATTTTAGTCAGTTTAAGTCTAGAAACATAATTAAAACATATCCGAGTCAAATCATTAAATCAAAACTTAGAAAATTATAAGCAAAGGAGAAAAAAGCTCAAGAACCCTAGTTCAAGAACGCCACAAGCTCCAGCAGTTCCAGCCCGGAAACATAAGTATTTATCCGTGGATTTCATCACCAGGTATGTGGGATTTCACTAGTGGTTCCTTTCACCCATTGGGTCCTTAGTTTTAGTTAGTTCTTGATTCTCTTATCATGATTAAACCTAGGGTTTCTAGACCTTTAATATAACTTCATGAAATTTATTAAAAATATGTTCCAAATAAGTTTATCATGTTATTACTCAGATTATCGCAAGAATTTTAGAACCCTAGCTTTGTATTTCTTTAGTTCTTGAATTACACATGCTACGTCATATATTTCAGACACTTCAGATATACATGCCTCAGTTATAAATGCATATTTACCAGATTAATTGTTGCATTCTAGGTTTCAGGTTTTGTTTCGAGCAATCCAGTATTTACAAAAATTCAGATATAATCGATAAATTTACATAATTCACTGGGAGTAGCATAATATAGAGTTGGACTAGGGTTGAGCGTACCAAATAGTCCCAGAACAACTAGCCGAGTAGGTTGTAAGTCGCCTCTATGTGCAATCAGTTTAGTAATCACGACAACATGCCTTTATACATTTGGTAGTGTATATTGGGTCCTATCGATGGGGTGTATACATCGGAGTCCACATTTAACTCATGTGGTTTTACTATCGGTTATCAGTAGCTTCCACAGTTCAGTCAGACTCTCTGCATTGACCATTTATCAGTATAGTCGGTATTCAGTTTCACCATGTTATAAATTGGTCGTTGCATCCAGTTAGCTCAGAAATCAGCAATTACTTTCAGATTATTATACTTGTTTTTGTGCTTGTTCAGTTATGTTTTATTTCAGCTGTACTCTATCCTACATTCTTAATACCTTTCAAGTACTGACGCATCCGTGCGCTACATCCTCGTGATGTAGGTTCAGGTTCTCAGCATCCAGATCACGCATAGATCGATTTCCGATCTCTAGTTCAGCAGATTCAGTTGTGAGTCCTCATTCTCCGAGGACAACTGTCATGAGTTTCATTTTAGTCTTAGTCATTTAGTTTCAGTTTTTGCTAGATTTAGCTGGGGCTTATCCCATTATTTCTAGTGTAGTTTAGAGACTATTTTCAGACATAGTTAGATTCAACTTAGTATTGAGTTAATATTTCTTCTGTATTAAATTCATTGTTTTCAAATACTCTGTTATAGAATATGGGTATTCCCCATCTTTTTTATTTTAAGTATGATTTAGCTTCCGCAAGAGTTTATTATCTTTAGTATGCTCATGATCATGCCAGCAGGGTTAGCTTGGGATCACTTGTGGTCTTGGGTTCCTTGTCCGCGTCTCGGGGGTAGCTCGGGGCGTGACAATGATAAACAGACATTATATTTGTTTGGTTTTAAAAGGACAAACAAACGATCACTATATGTATTCAGAAAAGATTTTTGCATTAATTGTCTTCTTATAATTGCAAATATATGTTTTCAGCAAGTATATGCAAGCATTTTATTCAGGTAACATTACGGAATGTATGTATATGGATGTATGTATACATGAACTCCTAAATTGTTATGACTTTATCGATGACTTGTGACTTTTCCTATAATATGTGAGTATTTTAAAAGAGATGTGACTTTTTGACGAGTCTTACTTTTCCAAACAGTTTTGACTTTTCAAGTAAGTTGGTGTCTTTTTCAAAGAGTTATACGACCATTTAGGGAAGAGAAATAGAGTGTCTTCTTCAGAATTCCACAGAGGGGTGTTTTCGGAGGATTCTAAAGGGAGGCGGCGGATTCGGAGGAGGAGGCGGAGGCGATGGAATGGGAGAAGGAGAAGGAGAAGAGCCGGGGGGAGATATACGGAGCAAGAGAGGAGAAGGAGAGCTTCTCCTTATTCTCTTCTTCTTCTTCGTCTTCGTCTTCGTCTCGCTTCTTCTTCTTCTTTTCTCTTCTTCTTCTTCTTCTTCTTCTTCTTCTTCTTCTTCTTCTTCTTCTTCTTATTCTTCTTCTTCTTCTTATTCTTCTCTTGCATTTAAAATGTTTTGTCTGATTTATTGTCATTGAATGAGTTCAATATTTAGCAGAATATGAGGTAACACTATTCTGATGAAGTATGTCTCATTCCTAAGAGGGTTTATTCTAATTTTCGTGTACTTGAGGAAACTGATATAATTTGTATGATATAATAATTGTTATTTTGCTTAATATATACATTACTATGTATTGTTCCCATATATGAAGTTAACATAATGTATTCTTAATTTATTTGATTTTGTTAATAATTTCTCTTATGATGTAGATATATGCTTCTGAATATATATTAAATTTTTTAAAGAATTGCGATGATTTATTTTGTATGCTCAGCACAAAATAAATAACTTTATTTATCAATACTACTTGTGTGATTTAGACTCTCACGAAGTTTTCTTCAAAATAGTTAATTCGTTCATAATTATTTACTAGCAAATCGTGCATAATTACTTAATACCAAATTGCGTAATAAGAATTTAAGAATAGATTCACCATTTACTTGACGTGGTGCATTGTTAATTACATATGATATGTTGAAAGAGTAAACAAAAAAGATATAATATCTTTTCTATAGGGATCTCAAAACATAACCTACACGTGCAACGCACGTGCAGTGAATCTAATATATTATTATAAGTGAGAAGCTCCTAACTTAAAAGTTGAATCACCATGCTGCCCTTATTTTTATCCCTTAACTAAATTAACTATTAATTTATAATTAATTTAATATAAAATAATATTTTTACTTGAATTCATGCATCTAGACACAATAATTCAAATTCTTTGGGATATTAAATTTTTTATCCCATCATTTTTCTACTTATATATATATATACGAAATAATAATTATTTTATATTATATAATACTATATTATACTAGACACTAAAAATAAGAAGGTGTAAAGTCGATGTATTATCTCCCAACTACAAAGAACCAGAAGGCAGTGAAAAATCTGGAAATAGTTAATTTTGGAAATTATAAGGAAATCAGGAAATTTTTGAGTAAATTAAAAGTAAGTTTTTGTTAAATTTCAAACGATCGTAACTCCTAACTCAGAATGAGTTAGGTGTAGTTCCAGATATGATTGAAAATCTCTTGGAATTATCTTTTAAACGCCTCCAGGTTTGCACGATTCCGAGTTTGTATGAGTGAGTTATTCCCTTTGAAAGTTGGTTTGTTGGAGAAAAGAAAGTCCAATTCGGATTCTGAAGGGGTAATTTGGTCTTTTCCATATCCTATTATTTTATTTCATATTTGGTAACTAATTAGTGGTCTAAGGTGAATTAGAGCAGTTTGCACTTTTCCAAAAAAGTTAGGGTTTTGAGAGAAGAAAAAAGAAGAGGGAAAAAGAGGAGAAAGGAGAAGGGCGTTCAATATTTGTCAAGATCGTTGAAGTTTAACTTGTTGATTTCGTCGGTTGGTGATTCCTAAAAAGGTATGTGATCTTACGTAGTGTTGGGTTCATTCACCCACGCACCAATCATGATCTATTCAGCGTAGTTTTGTTCTTGAAATTTAAGGATTTAAGTTCTTGATGAATTCTTGATAAATGTTCTTGAAGTTTCATTAAGTTTGATGTAAAGATTGTACTTGGGTCAACTTCTAACGACCATATATTTTAGAATATTAAGAGTAAGGTGAGACATATTAAGAGTTAGGTGAGTCACAACTTAACCAACTAAATGTTATTGAATCTACTTTACAACGCCACCAAATTTGCATCAATCCAATTTCAGAGTAAAATGTTTTGACTATTTTAGTAACCTATACGATGTTGTTACTAATCAGCTGATGGGAAAACATTAAAAAGGTTTGTTTTTATCTTTTTACCTCCAAGAAAACTCTAAAGGAATTTATGGACTAACAAAAGGTTCAAAACAATTAGATTTTCATCTTTACTAATGATAATCATAATTATTTTCCAAAAGAGATTTCAAGAAACTTATTCAAAAATCTCAAGTAAGGTTTTCTTGATCATTTACCTTCAAGATGGGGTTTCAAGGTTTCTATTCAAGTTCTTATCCAAGATTCTTCAAGAACCTTTCTCTTCCTATTTGAAATCATTCCTAAACATCACGAGATATTACCTATCATAAATCATGATCCTTGAATCCATAATTCAATTCATGGAAAGTTAGAAGTCAAGTCAACAAGTTAAGACTCAAATAAAAAATTTAAAAGTCATGTCAAGAAGTCAAAAGTTAAGGCAAGATAAGTTCTTAAAGTTTTTAAAAAATTTTTTACAAAGGTTTTAACTTTGTTTTAAGACTTGAGTTTGAGTTCAGTTTAGAGTAAACTTAAAGATCAGTTCTTCAAAAGTATATGAGGATTATGTATTCCCAAAGAGTTTAGTATGTTTTCACATCTAAACAAGCAAGGAAACTTTGATTTCCAAAAGAGATGTTGAACTAGTTTTCCAGTAAAGATCCTTTAAGCTAGTTTTTCAGTAAAGAGCCTTCTAGCAAGATTTTAGTTAGAAAGTAAATGCTTTCCGATTTAGGAAGACAGGAAACTGAGATTTCCAATATAGACTTTGAGCTAAATTTTGAGCAATCATCTCAAACCTAATAAGGAATTATTCTTTTAAACATAAGAGCTAGTATCATATTAATAGGAGTAGTATTGAGTTCCGATATAAGGGAGAGTTCAGATAATTCACAACCCCCATAAATCATGTGGCCGTCATGAAAGAAAAGGATCATATTTTTTAGATGATTCCTTCATTGCTTTTTAGCATATACTTTTGGATCCTCTTAGTGAGTAATAATCTAAACCCTGTAAAGTATTGGATGGTCTTTGGCAGTGTGAGGTTAAGTGTTGTATCATCACTATAACTCTTAAGTGATGGTTGTCAGTTAGAGAAACTCTCGCAACAATATTTTGTATCTTACATACATCAAAACTATTTTTATTATTATATACATTATAGAGTTCATATTGTATCTTTACATATATATAGAGGTATCATTGTGTTTCTAAATACACAAAGTTGAAAATCATGTATTAAAGCTTTTCTTTATACTACATTTATTCACACTGTTTACATCAAAATCAGTTAAGTTCAGTTGAGTTTAGTAAAGCCTAGGTAAGTGTATCTTTCAGACTCTTTTCAAGTCTTTGTTATGTTTAGCATTCCAACTCGCATACTCGTAAATTCATGTGATATCAGTTGGTTTGCATCGTCTTATGATATAAATTTAGGCAACAAGGATCAGCAAGAAGTGCATCGTTGATCTAATGAGCACTCCAGAGTCAGTTGGTGCCTTCTTGAATTTCAAAGTACTCTTTTTTATTTACTTCAGTTATTAAGTTAGTTCAATAAGATGTCGTGGGGTTTGTCCCGACATAAATATCAGTTGTTTTAGAGACTTTATAAATAGACAGTCAGATATTAGCCCTTTGAGTATTTTAGTATTATCTCTTAATGTTTTGATATGAGTATCCACTTGGCTAAGTTAAATGTTTATTTGTTAAAAACATTATGAGTTCAGTTGAGACAGTTAAGTTATTTAGCATTTTTATCCTTTTCTTTATGCTTAAAGTCTTCCGCTGAGTAAGTAAGGCGGTTCAAGGGTTCTCTTGGGGCTAGAAATGGTTCTCGAGTGTCGGCCACGCCCAAGGTGCAGGCTCGGGGCATGACAAAGTTGGTATTAGAGAATAGAGTTCAAAAGTCCTAGCGAGTTATGAAGTCGTGTTTGTAGAGTCCTATTTACCAGAGGGAAGTGCACCGCATCTATAATTGAAGACTGCAACATTTAGGAATATCTCACTTCTTTCATATTCCTTTCATCCGTTAGAGTGTGATCTCAAAAATGTTTCTCTCTAATTCATGCTTGAGCGTGTTCTCTGATAAACATGCCTTAATGAAGAGCAGTTAGAGGTCATCCAGCGAGGAGGAATCTTGAAGAGCAAGAACTACCTAATGCACCTACAGTGCAAACTCAAGGGAAAGTTACCAATGCTGAGTTCTGTGAGGCTATAAGGATGCTCAGTATAGTTGTGACCGACTAGGTTGGGCAACAAAAAGGAGCTCAACAAGTAGAGGCTGAAACTTCAAGGATTTTTGAGTTCTTGAGGATGAATCCCCCAAGTTTCGCTGGTTTGAACACTATAGAGGACCTAGAAAACATCATTGAGGAACTAGAAAAGGTGTTTAATGTGATTCATTTTGTTGATACTACAAGATTTTATCTAGTTGTATATCATATGAACGGTGTTCCTAGAACGTGGTTTGATTAGTGCAAAGAGGGTAGATATTAGGATGCACTACCTATGAGTTGAGCTAGTTTTAAAGAAGATTTCTTGGGGCATTTATTTTCCCCGAGAATAGAAAGAGGCCAAGGTATGTAAGTTCCTCACACTTAAGAAGGATTCTTTAATTGCGCATGAGTACAGATTATAGTTCACCCCACTATCGCATTATGCAAAGAAAATGGTTAAGGACATGAGGATTAGAATGGTTAGTTTGTTATTGGTTAGGCCGTTTAACAAGAAAAGAGGGTCGGGAAACAATACTTATTTGAGACATGGACATTTCAAGGTTGATGGTCTACGAGCAGCAGCTAGAGGAAGAGAAGATGAGAGATAGAGAAGGACTTTCACCATCATCTGCAATGCACCTGCACCAAGAAACAAAAGTAAGCATCATGGGCATAATTCGTATAACTTTAGAGCTAGATCAACACATCAAGGTAATGTGGCACAAAGAGATAGCTGAGCTACTGTATCTGGTAGGTGTGCTAGACACCACTCATGTAAGTGTCATAATGGGTAGACAGGTTGTTACAAGTGCGGTCAAGAGGGTCACTTCATTAAAGAGTCTCCTTAGAATAAGCAAGGGGTGGAAATCTAGGCAATAGAGCCCAATATTTGTCAGTTGATCCACCAGAAAGGGCTTCACCTAGAAGGGCTAGTTTCGGTACTGTCGGATGGTCAAATCCCCTTTATTCGATCATGAGTTCCCAAGATCAAGATACATCTCTAGATGTTATCGGTGGTATGATCAAACTCTTTGCTTTTGATGTTTATGCTTTGCTAAATCCAGAAGTCGGTTTATCTTTTATAACTCTGTATTTTGCTATGAACTTTGACATTATACCTAAGAAACATAGTAAACCATTTATTTTGTCTACACCTGTATGTGAGTCCATTCAAGCAGAGAGAGTCTAGGTTCATTGTCCTATTTTCGTCAATCACAAGAGTACCATGATTGTTTTAATTGAGTTAGACATGGTATATTTTGATGTCATTCTTGGTAAGGAATGACTTCACGCCTGTTATGCCTCAGTTTATTGTAGAGAGTAATCAAGTTTTAGTTTCAAAATGAGCCAGTGTTAGAGTGGAAAAGTAGTTCAGCAGTTCCTAAGAGTCGTTCCATTTTGTACCTTAAGGGAAGGAAATTAGTTTCCAAGTGGTATGTCTATCAGTTAGTCCTAGTTAATGACACTAGTATTGAGATACCACCTATTTTGTATGTTTTAGTTTCTGTAGTAAAATATATTTTAGAAGTCTTCCTAGATGATGTACTCGTATTCCCTCTTGAGAGAGAAATAGACTTCAATATAGACGTCATTCCAAATATCCATCATATCTCTACTCTTCTATACAGAATGGCACCAGCAAATTCGAAAAAGTTGAAAGATCACCTTAAAGATTTATAAGATAAGGGTTTATTTAACCAGATCGACTTAGAAAAAGAATTAAGTTTTAATGGTCTGAAGGTTATGACAAAAACTTTTAGGAATTGAAAATAAAAAGTTAACTACTACTAGTTTTGACTTTACTGGAAGGTACTCAAGGCTTTATAGTGTGTCATGATTCATTTAGAGTTGGTTTATGCTGTGTGTTAATCAAGAATGATAAAGTTATAGCTTATCCCTCCAAACAATTGAAACTTCTTGAGAAGAATTACCCAACCCATAACTTAGAGTTTGCTAGTATTAGCTTTTAAAATATTGCGTCGTTATCTTTATGGTATTTATGTCGATGTGTTCATTGATCACAAGAGTTTCATTTGTGTTTAGATTGAAAGAGTTAAATCTCAAACAGGGAAGGTTCTTAGAATTGATCAAGTATTATGACATGAGTATTCTTTACCACCCAGTTAAGGCTAATGCTGCTGCTCATTGCTTGCGCAGGTTATGTATGGGTATTACCACCCATTTTAAGAAAGGTAAGAAAGAGTCAGCACATGGGGTTCATAGACTGACATGATTAGTAATTCAAATAATGGTTTTGCACAAAAGGATGAATAGTGGTGATAAATGGGGCTGAATCCTCATTTGTGTCAGAAGTAAAAGGAAAGCAAGACGAATATCCTTTTTTTGTTTACTCAAAATAATGACAAGTGTTCATAGGCAAAAAGTATTAGCTTATGACCAAGGGGAAGATAGTGTTGTGAGGTATGAAGGTGGATTGAGTGATTGGGATGATCACCTATCTCACATTGAGTTGCTTACAACAATAGTTACCACTCTAGCATCCAAATGGCTCCACATGAAGATCTTTATGTGAGAAGGTGCAAATCTCCTATTGGATGATTTGAAGTTGGTGAAGCAGGGTTGATAGGACCAGATTTAGTTCACCAAGCTATGAAGAAGGTGAATGTTATTCAAGAGAGGTTGAGGGAGGCACAAAGTCGTCAAAAATCCTACACTGATGATAGGAGAAGAGCACTAGAGTTCGAAGTAGATAATTGGGTTTACTTTAAAGTTTCACCCATGAAGGGTGCTATGGGGTTTGGTAAGAAGGGGAAAATGTCCCTGGTATATTGGACTTTATAGAATATCCAAGAGAATTGACGATGTAGCTTATGAGTTGGACCTACCAAAAGAGTTGAGAGTGGTTCATCCGGCATTTCATGTCTCCATGTTGAACAAGTGCATGGTAGATCCTTCATTGATCATTCCAACAGAAAATATTGGGATCAAAGAAAACAAATAACTTTCAAAAAACAACATTCTCCAAGGGGCAGATTTGTGGGAGAGAGGGTTCAACGAAGAAAAAATAAGTATGCTTATTTATAAGTAAAATATAATGTCGATGAATTTCAAAGAAGAAAACAACTACTGAAGAATGGAAATTCGAAAAATAAAGCTAGTTGTAATAGCCCATAGTCTAGTAGGATAACTAGGGCTAAGTAAGGGCAACAAGCCAAGAAATAGGGGCAAGAGCCAGGGAAAGTGACCAAGGCTGCCCAAGAGTTCTAAGCATTGCCCCCACCTTCATGACCACTACCACGGCCAGTGGTGGGGACCAAGACACGTGGTGAGGTCCGTGGTTAGTACAAAGCTCCACATAAGCTGCGCAATGGTGGCTAACCTTCACGAGCCACTTCAAGGCCAATGGTGAACACCACTTCTCGAAGGAAGGTTCATGATGATGCCTTCAATTCATGGAAACCAAGAAAAGGTGACCTAGATATTTTTCCAAAGACCACAAATCTTGGTGCCTCTCGTGAGACCTAGGATATAGGCTGCTAAGTAAGGGCTATTTTGAGAAATTCCAATTTAAGTTAGATTAAAGTAAGGTAGTTTTGCCTAAGCTTAGGACCCCTATATAAGTGATTTTAACCCTTTAAACTCACCATTCAATACAATATTTCCAAAACCCTAAAAGAATCACAAAGTTCATCCTCTCAAATATTTCTCTCTCTAGAAATTGAAGAAGAAAAAGAAAGAGTTGGAGCTAGGGTCAAGATCAATTCTCCATTCCTCAAGCAATTGTGGGATTTGTTATCAAGGTTGATATATTTCATCCAAGTACATCTCTCATACATGAAGTTCCTCCAAAATCCAATTTCAAGAGATAGAAATGCCCAATTGTTAGGGTTTGAATCAAAAGTTAAGGGTTCCATTTAAACTTGATTCCAATGGTTAGCTTGAACTTGTACAATAGAGTTATTTTCATGGTAGCTTGACTTGGTGAGGCCCCATCATATCATTGGTATCTTGGATTGAGAAATAGTCCCCTTCCTTGAGTAGTTTGGACTTGCTTAGTAAGGTTTTTCCATGTTAACTTGGTTTAGCATAATGTGGTGCTTTCCTTGATGACTTTGACTTGGTAAATCGTAGCCATTCATGTATAATAACTTGTATTCAATTTGTAAAGAAGTACTCGTCCATGAATAGTAAACTTAGCTAAAGAGTGACAAGCCCCTAATTGAAATAGTATGTATATGACAAACGAGGTTAATTGAAGGAAGTATCATAAGTATGTTCTAATTTGAGATATGGTGAGCATCATAGTATATAGGATTTCACGACCATGTTCTTTTGTCTTTCATTTTATGTTTAGAACTATTGTATGGGTTGTGTCCCAAGGATATTCATTAGTTGCGGAGAAAATTCCACCCCATAAAAAGCTTATGCAATGGTACATGGTTGGTTTGTAGAGTCTTTGACGAGAAGATTATACATGCAAAAAAACAACATGTCAATATGCCATAAACCTCGTGTTTACTCCAACAATAAAACTATCACCCCCCCTAACACATGATACACTCAAACTTACTTCTCAAATAAGAAGTAAAGTGATCGTATAGAGTAAAGAACCCAACTAATGAGGTTGGGATCGTTCCCACGAGAAAAATAGTTCAAACCTAACTTTAATATATTATTACTATTATTTAGTCAATTATTTCTTCAGAAAACAAAATGCAATAAAACGGGGTTTTTTTAATTCTAAATTAATGAAAATAACTAACTAAATTAAAGTAATTAACTAACAGAATCAAATCTTGGAGTTTAATCAATTAATAAAAGTAACTAGGGGTTAGGTGTTCCCCACAGGTTCCTAACTTGATAATTCTAACTATAACAATTCTTTCCTAGTATCTTGCATGCAAAGTGATAAGTTATGTATTTCTAAATCCTTGGTCCGGCATCTAGAAAATTTCACTCCGCACGTTTGTCCCACTACGTGTGTTGATATACTAACCCTTACCTTTACCTCATATTAAGCATTGTATTCGATATTTGACGAAGTTATTGTCTCGAACCAATCAACATTAGCCTATTAGATAGTATAAACTAAATCTATGTTGATAATTCTTTTCCTATTATCTACCTCCTTAGTCCGGCAAGTAGCATTAAGGTGAGTTCTAATATTGTCCATCCATTAAAAAGACTTCTAAACAAAAGAATTATCAATACATGCAAGACACTATTCTAGAATTGTTATTTTAGTTAGATTTTACCTTATTATTCACCCATGGTTCCCGCAACCCTAGTTATGGAGTTTAGTTACCCATAATTATAATCACAATATTCAATTATTTAATATAAGAATTCATGCACTTTTTATGAGAAAGAATGAAATCCAGAATTCACTTGATTAATCAACAAAATCACCAACAATCAACTCCAAAAAAAAAATGCAACAATCCAAAGTCTAATATCCAAAAAGTCTACTAACAAGAATCTAACATAAAAGAGTCTAACCACCAAAGACTAACCACCAAAAGTCTAACCCAAAAATGAGGTTTTTCGCACTATTTATAAAAACAAAAACCTAATAAAAGAAGGACTCTAATTACTGGAAACCTGCCAAAACGGCTGGGGTCGACGGACCTTGTGACAAATCATCGTGGTTATGTGATATACCGTGGTTTCACGGCATAATTAATACTTTTTCCTTAAGTTTAGTGTGTCCGAAAACCTTTTTGTGCTAATTTTGATATAAGTTTTTCTTTGTTTTTGCGGAGGAATCTGTCTAAAGCTGAATGCGGAGATTTTGAGCGAAAAATGCAGAAGAGGCCACCTACGGAGCTTATGACGGTCCGTCGTGCCTGTGACGGTCCGTAGGTGGCAACGTAGAGAAGCTGCTGAAGGAAGATGGGGAAGTCTGACCAAGTGTGGGATTACGAAGATTATGACGGTCCATCATGGCCATGACGGTCCGTCCTGCAGGTCCGTCGTGAAGATCAGAGAAGTGATCCCAGTACCCAGATTCCAAGAGTTGAAGTATTTTGAAACGAAGACCCTCGACGGACCGTCGTGCCTATGACGGTCCGTCACACTTGCCGTCGAGGGGAATGAAGAAAGCAGCAGAAGAATTGCACCAAGTATGGGACGACGGAGTCCACGACGGTCCGTCATGACCACGACGGTCCGTCGCGTGGTCCGTCGACCCAGCCGCGTTTTGGCAGATTTCCAGTAATTAGAATCCTTGTTTAATTAGGTTTTTTATTTTTTATAAATAGTTCGAAAAACCTCGTTTTTGAGGTTAGACTCTGTGAGATCAAACATCATATTATTAGACTTTGTGTTTTGAGTGTTTGATTGTTGGAGATTCTTACAAGTAATTTTTGGTGATTAATCAAGCAAATTTTCGGACTTTATTCTTTCTCATTGAAGTAAGTACATGAATTCTTTTTTAACATATTTGAATATTGTGTTTATGGCTATGAGTAACTAAACTCCATAACTAGGGTTGTGGGAACCATAGGCAAATAATGAGATAAACCCTAGCTAAAATAACAATTCTAGAATAGTGTCTTGCATGTATTAATAATTCTTTCGCTTAGAAGTCTTTTTAAGGGATGATCAACGTTAGAACTCGCCTTAACGCTACTTGCCGGACCAAGGAGGTAGATAATAGGAAAAGAAATTATTGACATAGATTTAGTGTATACTATCTAATAGGCTAGTATTGATTGGTACGAGGTAATAACTTAGTCAAATATCTAATACGATGCTTAATATGAGGTAAGGATAAGGGTTAGGAAAGCAACACATGTAGCCGGACCAAGGTGCGGAGTGAGATTTTCTAGATGCCGAACCAAGGATTTAGAAATAGATAACTTATCACTTTGCATGCAAGATACTAGGAAAGAATTGTATAGTTAGAATTATCAAGTTATGAACCTATGGGGGAACATGTAAACCCTAGTTACTTTGATTAATTGATAAAACCCAAAATTAAAAGCTGTTAAGTGTCTCTGTCAAGTTTCAGTATTATTTTTACTCATTAGGAAATACAAACCCCCCTTGTTATGCTTTTACTTTCTAAGGAAGTCATCAACCAAACAATAGTAATAACAAGTTGAAGTTAAGTCTAGACTATTTTCCTCGTGGGAACGATCCCAACCTCACTAGTTGGGTTATTTACTTGACGCGACCGCTTTACTTCTCATTTGAGAAGTAAAGTTTGAGCGTATAAAAATTTTGGCGCCGTTGCCGGGGAACTTAGCTTTTAGATTAACTTGAACTTCTTTACTATAGTTTAGTTGATATTTTCTTGATTTTACTTTGTTTTATTGTTTTTGATTTCTTTCTGACTATCCTCCTTGTATGCCAAATACACAGAGAGGAAGAGAAACCGTTGTTTCCCTACGATCACGAGCTAGAGCGTACACTGCGAAAACATGAATCGTAATTTGGGAATCAATGATGAGGACCCAAACCAGAACATCCCAGCTCCGGCTGATGTTCATGGTCAGATGTTACCCGAGCTTCGGGTGAACATCAACAGAGGGGACAGATCCCGCTCCACAGCCCCAAGCATACTACAGAGGCTATGATAACATAGCAGATTCGGATGGGCCACTAGTTTTGCCCCCTCTACCCACAGGCCACACTTTTGTGGTAACTAGTAGTCTGATGCAAATGCTCACTGCCAGAGGTTTGTTTTCAGAGCTACCTTCTGAGGATCCACATGCCCATATAGATAAGGAAAGGGCAGTGTGTAAAAGTTGTGTCGGGAGGCCTGATTTGGATCTAGATGTAATAGGTCTCAGAGTGTTTCCTCTCTCACTGACGGGAGAGGCTGCTATGTGGTTTACTGAGCTCCCATACAACTCCATCTTCACTTGGAACCAACTACGGGATGTCTTCTTAGCACGCTATTATCCGGTCTCCAAGAAATTAAACCACAAAGACAGGGTGAACAACTTTGTGGCACTACCAGGAGAGTCAGTTAGTAGTTCTTGGGATAGATTCACCTCATTCTTGAGAAGTGTCCCAAATCACCGTATTGATGATGAGTCGCTGAAGGACTACTTCTATCGGGGACATGATGATAACAATAAAGCGGTGTTGGACACTATAGCAGGTGGATCTTATAGAGAATGCCCTTATGCTGAGATTGCTGAGAAATTAGAGAAAATCTCCCGTAACAACAAATCTTGGAGTACTAGGAAGTCCGATACAGGGAGAACACCTTCGCAGTGCAGTCCACTCACAACCCAGCCACAGATGATATTCAGGAGGAAATGGCTCAGATGAGAACTGAGCTTGGGTTGGTACTAAAACATATCACTGGGGGTGCAGAAAAGGTTAATGCAGTCAACTACTTGGCTAAACCACCACCTCAAATCGATGAGTGTTAATATGAAGAGGATTCCTATGCAGTAAATGAACAGATGGGGGGTTTCCGACCAAGTGCCCAAGGCTCTAATCAGGAAAATTGGCGCCAAGGTCAAGGGAACCAAGGTCGGAACTATGGTAATACAATCGTGAGGGTCATTATGTCCGAGATGGAAACTACAATCGCGACAACAACTTCAACAGGGGTAGCTATGGTAACAGAAACGACAGGAATGGACCTATGTTCCTCCTCAAAATCGTGAAGTTACTCCTAGGGATGGTGGAGGTAGTATGTTGCGAGTTGAGGATATGTTGCATAAAATGATGAGGAGGTTCGATGCTAGTGATGAGCACAATAAAGAGTTGAGGAATGATTTAGCGGGTATTGGGCAAAAAGTTGATACACATGCAATATCGATTAAGCAACTTGAGTTACAATTGGCCCAATTATCTGCAACTGTGAACACACGGCAACCGGGCACTCTTCCTAGCAACACTGTCCAAAATCCGAAAAATGATGGACATTGTATGGCAATTACTACTCGTGGTGGCAAGCAAACCATTGACCCACCTATGCCATCTAATGAGAATAAGGTGACAAAAGATACTGATAAAGTGGTAAAGTTGTTGATGCTAATTTAGAGGATAACAGTGCAGAAAGATGTTGAAGTGCCTAAAAAGGTAACTCCCATGCCTAGGCCACCACCCCCATTTCCTCAAAGATTAGTGAAAAAGACTGAGGATGCAAATATCGGCGTTTTATAACAATGTTGAAGCAACTTTCTATCAATGTCCCTTTGGTAGAAGCTTTAGAACAAATGCCCGGTTACGCCAAGTTTATGAAAGATTTGGTCACAAAGAAAAGATCGGTACTTTTGAGGATGATGATAGAATGCAGCATTGTAGTGCTATTGCTACAAGATCTCTGGTCCAAAAGAAAGAAGATCCGGTGCGTTCACTATTCCTTGTACAATCGGGCTATTACATTTTGCGAAAGCATTATGTGATCTGGGGGCAAGCATAAATCTCATGCCCCTCTCGATTTACAAGAAGTTGGGTTGGGTGACCCAAAGCCCACTGCGATGCGGCTACTGATGGCTGATCGAACAGTAAAACGGCCCATAGGGATACTTCATGATGTGCTAGTAAAAGTGGAGTCATTCATCTTTCCAGCCGATTTTGTTATTCTTGATTGTGAGGTTGATTTTGAAGTGCCTATTATCCTTGGGAGGCCATTCCTGCTACGGGAAGAGCCTTAGTAGACATGGAAAAAGGGGCAGATGAAATTTTGGTTGAACAGTGAGGAAGTGACCTTTAATATTTGTAGGTCCATGAGGCAGAGTGGTGAGCTCCAATCGGCATCTGCTATATCCTACAACATGGGTGAGACATTTGAGACACAAATAGAAGAACGTCTAGGTGTCGAAGCATTAGCGGCAGTGATAATGAACTTTGATAGCGATTGCATTGAAGAGTATGAGTCATTAGTCGCGGCTCTTGACCGAGGTGATGTTCGGTTTAAACCGAAGAAATTTGAGCTTGATATGAAGAATCGCGAGTCCCCACCCGCTAAACCATCTATAGAGGAAGCTCCAAAGTTGAATAAAAGCTCTCCCACCTCATCTTAGGTATGAATTCTTAGGAAATGGTGACACTTTGCAGTAATCATTGCATCAGACCTGGATGAACAACAGGTTCAGAGTTTGGTGAAGGTACTAAAAAAGGTTCAAAAGAGCTATTGGGTGGACCATTGCGGACATTATTGGGATCCCTCCTGGTATTTGTTCTCATAAAATCCAACTCATGCCTGATCATAAGCCGAGTATTGAGCACCAGAGACGCTTGAATCCTCCTATGCAAGAGGTTGTGAAGAAGGAAATTATCAAGTGGTTGGATGCTGGAGTAATCTATCCAATCGCCGATAGTAGTAGGTGGGTATGCCCGGTTCAGTTGTGTACCTAAGAAAGGGGGAATGACTGTGGTCCCCAACGAAAAAATGAACTTGTTCCAATGAGACCGGTTACTGGATGGAGGGTGTGTATGGATTACCGTAAACTGAACTCATTGACTGAAAAAGACCATTTTCCTATGCCCTTCATGGTTCAGATGTTGGATAGACTTGCCGGAAAAAGGTGGTATTGTTTTCTTGATGGGTATTCGGGGTATAATCAGATTTCTATTGCACCAAAAGATCAAGAGAGAAAACCACTTTCACTTGTCCATATGGGACTTTTGCGTTCAGAAGAATGTCGTTTGGGTTGTGCAATGCACCCGCAACCTTTCAGAGATGTATGATGTCAATATTTTCTGACATGGTGGAGGATACTATAGAGGTTTTTATGGATGATTTCTGTGGTTGGTGATTCATTCGAGCGGTGTTTGACCAATTTATCTGAGGTTTTAAGAGATGTGAAGACTGCAATTTGTACTAAACTGGGAAAAGTGTCATTTCATGGTGAAAGAGGGTATTGTGTTGGGTCATCGCATTTCAGAAAAGGGCATAGAGGTTGATCGAGCTAAAGTTGAGGTAATAAGAGAGACTTCCCCCGCCGATCTCTGTGAAAGGTGTGAGAAGCTTTCTTGGGCATGCAGGTTTTTACCGGAGATTCATCAAAGACTTTTCAAAGATTGCACACCCATTGTGCAAATTGCTGGAGAAAGAATGTAAATTTTGTTTTGATGAATCCTGTCTTAAAGCATTCGGTGAGCTCTAAAAGAAAAGTTAGTGTCTGCGCCTATCATTATTTCTCCGGATTGGAACAGTCCATTTGAGGTGATGTGCGATGCTAGTGGGGGTGGCTCTTGGTGTAGTATTGGGACAGAGAAGAAACAAAATCCTTCACCCAATTTACTATGCTAGTAAAGCCCTAAATGAAGCTCAGAAGAACTACACAGTGACTGAGCAAGAACTCCTCGCAGTAGTCTTTGCTTTTGAGAAATTTCGCTCCTATTTGCTAGGTACTAGAGTTATAGTGCATACTGACCATTCAGCATTGAGATATTTGATGGCGAAAAGGATGCGAAACTAAGGTGATTCGTTGGTATTACTGCTGCAAGAATTTGACTTTGAAGTGCTGGATAGAAAAGGGAATGAAAATCAAGTTGCTGATCATTTTCTCGTCTAGAGGATGAAGCTATGAGAGAGTTAGGGGATAAGACTGACATTGATGATACTTTCCCCGATGAACATGTATTGGCTGCTTCACAAGACTTGATTCCATGGTTCGCAGATTTTGCGAACTATCTGGCGAGTGACATTGTTCCATCAGACTTGTCCTTTCATCAAAGGAAAAAGTTCATGTACGATGTGAAGAAGCTCTTTTGGGATGAACCATACTTGTATAGGAGTTGTGCCGACGGGCTTATTCGGCGTTGTGTGCTTGAATGTGAAATGTTGAGTGTATTGGAGGCATGCCATTCTTCACCTGTTGGTGGACATCACAGTGGTATCCGAACCGCTCACAAGATATTGCAATGTGGTTACTATTGGCCAACTCTTCATCAAGATGCTCATGGGTTTACTAAATCATGTGACAAATGCCAACGAGATGGTGGTATTTCAAGAAAGCAAGAGCTCCCTCTAAACCCCATTCTTGTGATTGAGTTATTTGATGTGTGGGGTATTGACTTTATGGGCCCTTTCGTGAGTTCTCATGGGATGAAGTACATTCTAGTAGCAGTTGATTATGTATCTAAATGGGTCGAAGCCATAGCCCTCGCAAAAAATGAAGGGAAGAGTGTCACTGCATTCTTGAAAAAGAATATATTCTCCCGTTTTGGCACCCAAGGGCCATTTATTAGTGATGGGGGCTCCCACTTCTGCAACAGATTGTTCAAGGGGTTATTGGAGAAATACGGTGTTCGCCATAATGTGGCCACTCCTTACCACCCTCAAACTAGTGGGCAAGTTGAGGTATCGAATCGGGAGATCAAACAGATATTGTCAAAAACAGTGAATGCTAGTAGAACAGATTGGTCAAGGAGGCTTGATGATGCTCTTTGGGCCTACCGGACAGCTTATTAGACTCCCATAGGTATGTCCCATACCACTTGTATATGGGAAAGCTTGTCATCTTCCGTGAGTTAGAGCATAAAGCCATGTGGGCTATGAAGAAGTTAAAATGGATTGGAGCGAAGCTGCAGAGCAACGGTTAAATGGGTTGAATGAACTGATGAATTTCGCTTGAAAGCCTATGAAAGCTCAGCCCTATATAAGAAAAGATGAAGAAGTATCATGACAAAAAAATTGAAAAACGAGAGTTTATGGTCGGGGATTTAGTGCTTCTATTCAATTCCAGATTGCGCTTGTTTCCGGCAAACTCAAGTCCAAATGGACTGGTCCTTACACGGTTAACCAACTATTCCCTCATGGAGCAGTTGAGTTGGAACTAAGGAGGGTGTGCGGTTCAAGGTGACATGGACAGCGCATAAAAATCTATCTTGGGCATGCTGAATCGGCGAGATGAAGTGATCAAGGCATACCATCTTGATGAAGTTCTGAGTATCAACTGGCCCCAGTCGTGCCGCGACAGTAAATAAGGCGCTTGTTGGGAGGCAACCCAATACTTATCATCTTTTTAATAATGGTAGCATTTTTTTCTATAAATGGGTTTTAAATTTGCAGGCACATCACCAGGAATTCTGCAGAAAACTACTCCGCAGTAGCTAATGACGGATACAACGACGGACCGTTTCAAATGCAACGGACCGTCGTATGCATCCGTCACACCAGGTACGTATTCTGTCAATTTTTGAAAGTAGGGCACACACGACGAAACCTACGAGGGGGCGTCGCAAGTGCGACGGACCGTCGTCGGGGAAACCGTTCGCGCGATTAATGAAATCTACCCGACCCGACCCGCTGGACCCTTTTCAAAATCTGACCGTTTATACTTCCCCCCCTCCAATTACCCTTTTCAAAATCTGACCGTTATACTTTCCCCCCTCCATATTCCACCCCATTACTTCCTTATTCCCCTCTTCTCCACTCTCTTTTCAACATCCACACTTCCCCTCACTATCATTGCTCCCAAAAAACCTCCCAAGCCTTATCATTATCCACTACTTCCGGGTGTTGCTGCTCTCGGTGTTCTACCTTGCTAGAACATTCTCCTTTGTTTTCTTCTCCATTTCCAAGGTATATCTACTATGGCACCCAAGCAAGACCGAGCCTACGCACGCGGGCGATCAAGTCTTTTGCCCCGTCTCAGCGTTGATCATCGGGTCTGATGATGAGCGGGACACTGAATAGTGCCCCGAGGCACTTCCGCACCTTCCCGTGCTGCACGTGCCTCCAGAGCCACACCCAAGACGGTGGCGTGGCGTAGTCACTGCCTCCCAGTCTGATGAGGAGCGGCACACTGACCGGATACACCTCTGAGTCAGCCACCATAGAGGAAGGAGCGTTTGGCCCGTAGGCGTTATCATGGTCCGAGGAGGCTTCAGGCTCTGCTGAGGTTCCCGCACCCGCCACTACTGCAGCATCGGCCTCGTCTGATGAGGTGACCTTCAGACTCACATCCAGCGCACCAGCCAAGGTCCCCACCCCAGCCTCTGACCATCCAAACCGGTGGTGCGTCGAAGGCCAGTTTTCAAGTTTACTCGATGCTAATTCCTTACTGATAAAAGGGTAATGACTCGGACACTCACCTTGGAGCGGGCGGGTACTTACAGTGAGTCTCCCATCGAGCCCGGAGATCCACAACCTATTCACCAGGCATCGCTTTAGATTGGACAGCCGTCCGTGGGACGATACAGCGAGGAAGTGGTCCGAGAGTTCTACGCTCATTATGTAGCGACTCTCCGATCACAGATCGATAGGCGGGCTGCTCCCGCTAAACAGGCCCACTGGAGCAGGTTCGAGTCCGGGGGTGCAGGGTTGCCATTTCCCTGCCAACTATCCCCGGTTCCTATACGGCGAGAGTGCAGATGCTACGCTGACCCCAATCACTGCCGAGTTCGACTATCGCTGGTAGATAGTAAAGGATGGACAGTTCTTGCGCGAGCAGGCACTGAGAGAGACCACCAAGAGGTGGATGGCCCTGCACCTATCAGTCGACGGAGAGGGTGCCGATTGGGTCACTGAGCCGAATGGGGCCATCAAGAAGGCTAACCTCACATTCGTTGCAAAGTTTCTTGTGCTGCTCGTCCGTCACTGCCTTCCCCCACAGCTGCTGATAACAATCGTCACCTGGGATCGAGCAGTGTGATGGCGGCGATGATAGCCGGCTTCGAGGTGGACTTCGCATGGCTTCTCCAGGCAGTCATGCACGAGAGGGCATTCAAGGTCACTACTACCTACCCCTTCCCGTGTATGATCTTTGCCCTTTGCAGGTCTGCAGGTGTGCCCATATGGCACATAGATCAGTTGAAGACCCCCGCAGGGGACAGTCGACGTCGGGCCTCATCAGAGACGAGGCCAATGAGTTTGGCGCCATGCAGAGGGGCCCCGTCCAGAGCTGCCCCCGCGTGTTGCTGTGATCTTGTGGATTCGGTATAGTGGTAGTCAGGCCGCACAGGCTACAGGCATCCACGGACACTACCCCAGTCGAGTCTATACCGGGTTAGTAGCACAGCCCCTCAACCGGACACGGCCCCGCTTGCTCGAGTCCAAAAACTGGAGGCACAAAATGGCCACTCTTCGCATCATATCAAGTCGTGGAAGCAGAAGTCTATTGCTGAGTCTGAAGCGCGTATGGAGAGGCAGATGCAGCGGAAGATTGCTGAGGTTAACCAGCGCCTAGATGCCTTTGAATTGAGAGTATTAGCTCGACCAGCCCATCCGGTAGATGTGTCGACTCTTCAGGCTGCAGTCGACAGTCTTCGTGCAGACATCGACACGATCCTAGAGGCAAGAGTGCCGGAGTCCGTCGAGCCTGCTGTATTGGTGGCCCTGTTTCCTACTCCAGACATTCCCCCACCCTCCCTCGAGAGAGTTCCAAGAGGCGTAGGGGTCGATTAGAGGATGAGGCGCGAGCAAGGAAGAAGGAGCGTCGAGAGATGGAGGTCGCGAGGAGGCCTCACTTGCTGAGGCGGAGGCACACCAAATCGAGCGCAATAGCAGGATAGCGGTTGGGCGTGCTCCCGCCTGTAGAGACCGCAGGAGGCCCTGAGGGTGCGGTTGTTGCTGAGGTACCCACGAGGAGGACACCTGAGCATCCCCATTGCAGACCCCTCTATCTTTAGTTTAACCGACACCTACTGAGGGACCGAGTGCATGTATAATTTCACCCAACCTTTGTGACAACCTCTAACGTCTCTATTTAATCCTTGCAGATCTTGTTTTGTACTCCAGATTGCTGAGGACACCACTGAGGGTGTCCAGATTGCAGAGGCTATGGATTTCGGCGAAACCGGACCCACCAGTTGCTGATCGACGGCGCTATGCGCCACAGGTTTGCTTCACACCCCCTACCCTCTAACTTAGATTTTTTATGCATTGGGACAATTGCATGCTTTTTGTTGGGGGTGGGGTAAAGGAAATGGAAAGGGTGTTACGGGTGAAGTCTGAAGTAGCCCACTCCCTATCTCTTTTGGGGTTTTCTTGCCGTGTTCTTTTCCCCCAAAAGACTGATTACTTTTTCTGTTGAACCGGCACGTTTTATCTTTTGTACATAGTTTAACTCTTGAAGCATGATGGCTAAAATAATTCCTGATAAAACTGGAAAATGTTGCATGACTAGGCGTAGTAACTGATAATTGTGTGGCTCTAACATGAAATAGAGTTACAACATGCATTACCCTAAATCTTCAAGTCAAACTAGGTGCCTGATAATCTGGTATAGTGATGAGATGTCAAGTGAGTGTGAGGAAAGTTGAATAGTCCACTATTGTACTGAGCTAGAACTTGCCTAGTTAGTCCTGCTAAAAGTAAGCTGTAACAAACAATTAGGAAAGGATCATAGGCCCTTATTCAATATAACCCATTTCTAGCCTAAATAAAAGAAACAAAATGAAAGTTATCCTTCTTTGATCTAAATAATTGAGCTTAAAAAAAAGTCCTTTCTTTTTCACCCCAAGTGATCTTTTCTGGGAACAATATGTTGGCCCTGGTCCCTCCTTGGACATGTGCACCTCAAGCTTATGCCAAAAGCATAAGTGAGGGTGGCTAATGTATAACAATCTTCGTTATGGCCCGACCCGACTTTGGGTATTGTGTACCTTGACTCATGGCAAAGCCATGAATTGAGGGTGGCTGTTTTGAGGAATGCTCTGGAAAGGTGTGGGGTTGAAAGAACAAAGAGAGAGAGAAAGAACAAAATTAAAGTGACTCAAGAACTCGTTGAAAAAAAAAAGAAATATTCAAGAATTACAAACAAGAAAAGAAAAGAGTCACTTACACAAATGAAGAAAGAAGGGAAACAGCAAGGTGAAAGAATAGGAGAAACTGGGCGAGATAAAGTGATATAGAGTGGAAGGTTTAGCCGATATGTCAAGGAGGGAAAAAAGTCACTAAACTATACCTAAATATACCCTACCTGACTCTGAGCCTACGTTACAAGCTAAAAAAGTCCTATCGTGATCCTAAGGGTTGTATAGCGAACTTAAGGCAGTGAAATAAGGGCAAGCTTATGGCAATAGGTATGAATGAGTGTGACTTTGTTCTGAGAGCGAGTGTTGAAATGTAATCCTTATACTCAAACTGAAATCATTGTGTGAAAAATGAGGAGGAATTTGTTCTAAAGTGAGGACACTAGTTGCAATACCGGAATTGTTAGCACCTCGGTGAGAAATTGAAGAGGATAGGTGTTAGTGCATGGTCAGTCTGTGTCATATTCGAATCCCACAAAATTCAAGCCTAATAGTGATAGCATGCATAGATTTGATGGGATTAATCGGGATGGATAGCCAAATGATTGCAAAGGATAAAACATGAATACTATTGTACAAAGATTGTGTAGTGAGTAATAGTGCGTCGCTTGAGGACAAACAACGAATTTAAGTTGAGGGTGTTGATATACCGTGGTTTCACGGTATAATTAATACTTTTTCCTTAAGTTTAGTGTGTCCGAAAGCCTTTTTGTGCTAACTTTGATATAAGTTTTTCTTTGTTTTGCAGGAAATCTGTCTAAAGCTGAATGCGGAGATTTTGAGCGAAAAATGCAGAAGAGACCACCTACGGAGCTTATGACGGTCCGTCGTGCCTGTGACGGTCCGTAGGTGGCAGCGTAGAGAAGCTGCTGAAGGAAGATGGGGAAGTCTGACCAAGTGTGGGATTACGAAGCTTGTGACAGTCCGTCATGGCCATGACGGTCCGTCCTGCAGGTCCGTCGTGAAGATCAGAGAAGTGATCCAAGTACCCAGATTCCAAGAGTTGATGTATTTTGAAACGAAGACCCTCGACGACCGTCGTCGTGCTATGACGGTCCGTCACAC
This sequence comes from Solanum peruvianum, assembly GCA_027705065.1. Lineage (NCBI taxonomy): Eukaryota > Viridiplantae > Streptophyta > Magnoliopsida > Solanales > Solanaceae > Solanum > Solanum peruvianum. The sequence continues at coordinate 33,243 of JAKWJD010001685.1, read as the reverse complement.
TTGGCGTCGAGGGGAATGAAGGAAAGCAGCAGAAGAATTGCACCAAGTATGGGACGACGGAGTCCACGACGGTCCGTCATGACCAAGACGGTCTGTCGCGTGGTCCGTCGACCCAGCCGTGTTTTGGAAGATTTCATGTAATTAGAATCCTTGTTTAATTAGGTTTTTTATTTTTTATAAATAGTTCGAAAAACCTCGTTTTTGAGGTTAGACTCTGTGAGATAAAACATCATATTATTAGACTTTGTGTTTTGAGTGTTTGATTGTTGGAGATTCTTACAAGTAATTTTTGGTGATTAATCAAGCAAATTTTTGGACTTTATTCTTTCTCATTGAAGTAAGTACATGAATTCTTGTTTAACATATTTGAATATTGTGTTTATGGCTATGAGTAACTAAACTCATAACTAGGGTTGTGGGAACCATAGGCAAATAATGAGATAAACCCTAGCTAAAATAACAATTCTAGAATAGTGTCTTGCATGTATTAATAATTCTTTCGCTTAGAAGTCTTTTTTATCATGATCAACGTTAGAACTCGCCTTAATGCTACTTGCCGGACCAAGGAGGTAGATAATAGGAAAAGAAATTATTGACATAGATTTAGTGTATACTATCTAATATGCTAGTATTGATTGGTACGAGGTAATAACTTAGTCAAATATCGAATACGATGCTTAATATGAGGTAAGGATAAGGGTTAGGAAAGCAACACACGTAGCCGGACCAAGGTGCGGAGTGAGATTTTCTAGATGCCGGACCAAGGATTAAGAAATACATAACTTATCACTTTGCATGCAAGATACTAGGAAAGAATTGTTATAGTTAGAATTATCAAGTTATGAACCTGTGGGGAACACGTAAACCCTAGTTACTTAAATTAATTGATTAAAACCCAAAATTAAAAGCTGTTAAGTGTCTCTGTCAAGTTCATTAGTTATTTTTACTCATTAGGAAATACAAACTCCCCTTGTTATGCGTTTACTTTCTAAGGAAGTCATCAACCGAACAATAGTTATAACAAGTTGAAGTTAAGTCTAGACTATTTTCCTCGTGGGAACGATCCCAACCTCACTAGTTGGGTTATTTACTTGACGCGACCGCTTTACTTCTCATTTGAGAAGTAAGTTTGAGCGTATCATTATGACGGACCGTCATGGCCTCCGTCGTCCCATACTTTACAAATTCTGCTACTTCTCTCTTGATTACCCTCGATGGCAGGTATTATGGACCGTTCCAAGCACGACGGTCCGTCGAGGGTCTCTGTTCCATAACACTTAAACTTCTTGGAAATTGTGTACTGGGAGTACTCTTTGATCATTGCGACGAACAAGCAGAACGGACCATCGTGGCTATGAAGGTCCGTCATAAACTTCCGTAATCCCACACTTAGGCCAGAATTCCCCATCTTCTTTCAGCAACTTCACTACGATGCCACCTACGGACCGTTTCAAGCTCGACGGATCGTGATAAGCTCCGTAGGTGGTAACTTTTCTGCATTTCTTGCTCAAAAACTTCCGCGTTCATCTTTGGACAGATTTCCTGCAAATACAGAGAAACTTACATAAAAATCAATGCAAAAATGCTTTAGAACACACACTAAACTTAAGGAAAAAGCATTAAAAATACCGTGAAACCATGGTATATAAACACACACACAAAAATTAATGATACCTTTTATGGAAATAATTTCAAATACATTATATTTTTGTAATGATGATAAATAAAACTAAAGGTCAAACGATATCAAATTTAGGAGTTTAACTACCACAACATGCTTTATCGCATGGCAAACTATATGTTGCATTATCTAGAGGAATATCTATACCAACAAAACAAGTGCAGATCATGACTGAACAACCAAATAGTTGCACAAGGACATAAACAAGAAATACTCTCTATAAGAAAGTATTAGGTGAGATTTCATTAATACCAAAAACCTAAGAAATAAAACATGAATAAACATTCAAGAAATTTATCACTGAAGACAATAATTTTGTGTTTATAAAGTTATTCAAATACATGGTATACTGAATTTCAAAAATAAAAACGTAATTTATAGTTCTTGATGACATAATTAAGAGGACAAATTGTTAATTCATGCATAAGTACTAACAGATTGCGTAGTAAGAATTTAAGAGTAGAATTCACGATTAACTTAGTATAACGAGGTGCTATATTAAATATAGATTGATATGTTGAAAGCCTAAATATACAGATTGATATGTTGAAAGCCTAAAATATTTTGTCTTTAGGGATCTCAAAACAAAACATACATGTGTAAACACACGTGCACTGAATTAGTATATTATTATAACTAAGAGGCTCCTAACTTAAAAGTTGAATACCATTCTACCCTTATTTTTATCTCTAATCTAAACTAAATATTATATATATAAAAATTTAATATTAAATAATAATTTTATTAAATTCATGCATCTAGACACAATAATTCAAAATATTCAGGATATTCAATTTTCTATGTCATCTTTTTATACTCATATAATCATCGATACTATTTGAGTACTAATTAATAATTATGCTATATTATATTTGTAAAACAGACCAAAAACCAGTTTTGAAATAAAATAATTTGCAGGTTCAACAAACGTTGGCATCGACGGACCGTACCCTGACCTACGGTCCATCTTGCATAACCGTCGATGGGATCAGAGGTTCCCAAAAAACTCAGCCAGGGAAAAAATGGCTAAGTCTTGATCGATGGAGGGACCTACGGTCCGTAGATCAGACGACGGTCCATTGTTCGTGACTGTCAATCGGGACCTCCATTCACCCACTCTCTAACAAGAGCTATGGAAGACCAGCATGGTCGGTAGGTGGAAAATTTGCAGACAGTTAACGGGAAATGCAGTTGGGTAAACTTAAAATTGTCATAACTCTTAGAACAAAATGAATTAGGTGTCCCATGACCAACCCATAGATAGATAATTGAATTAGCTTTCCATAGCCACCGACCTTGCTAAAATAATAACTTTGAGTAAAAAATTATGCCCATTTTAGTAAAGTCCTGTTAGATAGGCCCATTCGACGGACCCAACGACGAGGCGTCGGTCAGAAGACGGACTGTCAGTCCTGGCCGTTGTTTGGTCTGAAAGCAACTTTCCAGGGGTCTTTTGACCTTTTCCACTTTTTTTAAACCTTAAGATACGTCGTTTTGACCCTAAATCATCAGATTTTGGTCAGTTTAAGCCTAGAAACATAATTAAAAGATATCTAAGTTGAATCACTAAATTAAAACATAGAAAATTAGAAGCAAGAGAGGAGAAAAAGATCAAGAATCCTAGTTCAGTAATGCCAAAAGTTCCAGCAGTTCCAGCCCCAAAACTAAGTTTTTTTTGTAGATTTCATCACCATGTATGTTGGATTTCACTAGTGGGTTCCTTTATCCCATTGGGTCCCTAGTTTTCAGTCAGATTATTGATTCCCATATCATTATTAGATATAGGGTTTCTAGAACTTCAACAGAATTTTATGAATTTATTAGTTTTATGTTCCAAATCAGATTATCATGTTATTATTCTGTTTATTGCATGAATTTCAGAACCCTAGCTTTGTATTTCTTTATTTCTTGAATTGCATATGCTAGGTAAGATATTTCAAATACTTTAGATATTCATTCCTCAGTCATAAATGCATAATTACCAGATTAATTATTGCGTTCTCAGTTTGCATGTTCAGTTTTGAGCTATCCATTATTTACAAAAACAAAGACATAATCAGTAAATTTACAGAATCCATGAGAGTAGCATATTACCGAGTTGGACTAGGGTTTAGCGTACCCAATAGTCCCACAAATACTAGCCAAGTAGGTTGTAAGTCCCTTTTATGGGCAATCAGTTTAGTGATCACATCAGCATGCCTTTATACCCTTGGCAGGGTATATTGGGTCCTCTCGATGGGGCATACACATCGAACTACATATTTAGCTCATGTGGTTTTATTATAGGTTATTACTAGCTCCTACTAATCAATCAGACTCATTGTATTAACCATTTATCAGTATATTCAGTATTCAGTTTTAGCATGTTATAAATTGGTCATTGCATCCAGTTAGCTCAAAATTCAATTTATCATGTAAGATTATTATACTTGCTTTTATGCTTGTTCAATTATGCTTTATTTAAGCTTTACTCTATCCTCAATGCTTAGTACCTTTCAAGTACTGACGCATTTGTGCGCTTCATCTTCTCGTGATGTAGGTTCAGGTTCTCAGCATCCAAATCACGCATTGATCGAGTTTTGATAACCTGTTCAGCAGATTCAGTGGTGAGTCCCTATTCTCTGAGGACAACAATTTTGATTTTCATTTCAGTCTTTAGTCACTTAGTTTCAGTTTTTGCTAGATTTAGTTGGGGCTTGTCCCAGTATTTCTTTTCTTGTGTAGATGCTTATTTCAGACATAGTGAGATTCAGCTGAGTATTGAGTTAATTTTTCCTTTGTATTAAACACATTGTTTTCAAATATCTCAGTTATAGAGTATGGGTATCCCCCATCTTTTCAGATTTTATTGTGATTTAGCTTCCGCATCAGTTCATTATCTTTAGTATGCTCATGTTCATGCCATCAGAGTTAGCTTTGGATCACTTGTGATCCTAGGTTTCGTGTCCGTGTCTCAGGGGTCGCTTGGGGCATGACAAAACATGGTATCAGAGCACTAGGTTTAATTGTCCTAGGATGTTAGAAAAGTCGCACTAAGTAGAGTCCTTTTCATGGGTGTGAAGTGCACCACTTCTAATAAGATGGAGGCTATGAAGTGTTTTAGGAAAAACTTCAATTTTTTGGTATTCTTATCGTGCGTGAGGTATGATCTTATTTTATTCTAACTTGACGTTCTATGTTTCAGATCATGCCTATTCGTAGAGCTAATGCTAGGAATGCGATCACTAGGAATGTGAATGCAGCTCCTCCATTCCCGGAACAGGAAGTCACTAATGCTGAGTTCAGGAACGTCATACAGATGTTGGCTTAGAGTATGACTAAGCAAAGAATCGGGTTCATGCTCATGTGAATGAAAATGGTGGATCAGTAGCAACAAGGGTCCGTGACTTTGTTAGGATGAATCCTCTTGAGTTCCTAGGATCTCAAGCTAATGACGATCCTCAAAATTTCTTGGATGAGATGAAAAAGATCTTTGAGGTAATGCAAGTCACAGGGAGTGATCGGGTTGAGTTAGCATCATTCTAGTTGAAGGATGTTGATCATATTTGGTACACTTAGTGGAAGGAGAATAGTGTGCAAATGCTGCTCCTATCACTTGGGACTGCTTTAGTGAGACTTTACTCAAAAATAATTTCCAGTAGGGTTGAGAGAAACAAAATACAAAGAATACATGAACTTAAGGCAGGGTAACATGACAGTCCAATAGTATGGACTCAAGTTTAACTACCTCTCCAGGTATGCTCCTCACATGGTTGCTGACTCTAGGGCTCAGATGAATATGTTTTTGTATGGAGTGTCAGATTTGGTGAAAATTAGTGTAGAAATGCGATGTTACTTTAAGATATGAACATCCTAGACTTCTGACTCATGCTCAGCAGGTTGAGGGTAATAAGCTTATGGAATAGTTTTAGGAAAATAGGAAGGCTATGATTGGGAATTAAGACTATTCTCAGCAGAAATTGGGTGATGGAAATCACTCGCAAGGCCAACAAGCTTTCGTCTCCAGCCCCTTCATCAGTGAGTTTTCCATCCTCCAAGAATAGGTATGACCAAAAGGCTAGAGCACCAGTCTCTAAATCTCAAGGAAGTGTTTTTGGAACCAAGACTTACCCAAGATGCCCTATGTTTGGTAAGAATTATCTGGGCGAGTGTCTTGCAGGAAAAGAGATAACGTTTTGGGTGCGGTCAGTCAGGTCACAGGTTGAGGGATTGTCCTTCTAGACAAAATCAAGGAGGTGGAAACGTTAGAGCTCAGTCTACAACTTCAGCAGCACTAGCAAGTCACCCAACTCAGCAGGGTACCTTATATGGTACAGGTGGGGGTCAGCGCCAGAACAAGTTGTATGCCCTTCAGGCTCGCCAGGATCAGGAAGGTTATCCTGATGTAGTCACTGGTACATTTCGTGTCTTTGACCTTGATGTTTATGCATTGTTAGATCTAGGGGCTACTCTTTCTTTTGTAACTCCTTACATGGCATTCCAATTCAATGTCAGTCCAGAAACTCTCTTAGAATCTTTCTCAATCTTTACTCTAGTTGGTAACCCAGTTATAGCTAGATGAGCATACAGAAATTTCCCTGTCACAGTCTCTCAGAAAGTCACCTCAGCAGATCTAGTAGAGTTAGAAATGGTAGACTTTGATGTCATTCTAGGCATAGATTGGTTACACTCATGTTATGCCTTGGTCGATTGTAGAACTATGGTTGTTCGTTTTCAGTTCCAAATGAACCAATGTTAGAATGGAAGGGTAGTAGCTTAACGCCTATGCGTCGATTTATTTCTTACCTTAAGTCTAGAAAGATGATATCTAAGGGTAATTTCTATCATCTAGTTCGATTTAAGGATTTTAACCTTGAAAATCCAACTTTTGAGTCACTTCTAGTAGTCTGCGAACTTCCAGAAGTGTTTCCAAAAGATCTTCCCGGAGTCCCTCCCGAAAGGTAAATCGACTTTGGAATTAATCTCCTTCCGTATACCTATCCTATTTATATTCCTCCTTCTAGAATGTCTCCTGCAGAGCTTAAAAATTTGAAAGAGCGGTTGAAAGACCTTCTAGATAAGGGTTTCATCAGACTTAGTATTTCACCATGAGGTGCACTAGTGTTCCTCGTAAGGAAGAAAAATGAAACTCACAAAATGTGCATTGACTATAAACACTTGAACAAGGTCAAAATCAAGTATAAGTATCCCATCCCTAGGATAGATGACTTGTTTGACCAACTTCAGGGTGCTAGCCATTTTTCAAAGTTAGACCTCAGATCGGGTTATCATCAACTTAGAGGCAGAGATAGTGACATTCCGAAAACAACCTTCAGAACTTGGTATGGTCATTGTGAATTTGTAGTTATGTCATTTGGACTAACTACTGCTCCTGTAGCTTTCATGGATTCAATGAACAGAGTGTTCAAATAGTACTTGCACTTGTTCATTATCGTCTTCATTAATGATATCCTCAATTACTCTATGAATGAGCAAGAACATGCGAGTCATTTGGGAATTGTTTTACAGACTCTCAAGGATCTCCAGTTATTCGCTAAGTATAATAAATGTGATTTTTGGTTTCAATCCATTGCTTTTCTTGGTCACATTGTATCTAGCGAAGGGATCCTAGTGGATTATCAGAAGATAGAAGCAGTGAAATAGTGGTCCAAACCTACCTCTTCTACATATATCAGAAGTTTCTTATGTTTACCAGGTTATTACAGAAGGTTTGTGGAAGGATTTTCATCCATAGCCTTACCATTGACTAGGTTGACTTAGAAAATGGTTAAGTTCCAATGGTCAGATAATTATGAGAAAAGCTTCGCAGAATTGGAAACTAGATTGACTACAGCTCCTATCTTGACTCTATCAGAGGGTTCAGATGGTTATGTGATCTATTCTGATCCATCCACAGTCGGCCTAGGTTGTGTGTTAATGCAGCAAGGTAAGGTGATACCTTATGCCACTAGCCAGCTTAAGGCGCATGAGAAGAACTACCCAAATCATGACATCGAGCTTGCAGAAGTGGTGTATAAACTCAAGATATGGAGACACTACTTCTATGGTGTCCATGTAGATGTGTTCACCGATCATAAGAGCCTTCAATATGTGTTCACCCAGAAAGAGTTGAATCTTCGCCACAGTAGATGGCTTGAGTTCTTTAAGGATTATGATATGAGTATGCATTATCATCCTGGTAAGGTAAATTTAGTAGCCTATGATCTTAGTAGATTATCTATTGGTAGTGTAGCCCATTGTTAAGGAATAAAGGAAGGAGCTTGTGAAGGATGTTCACAGGCTTGCTCGCTAGGGAGTTTGCTTTATGAGTATATCAAATAGTGGTGTAACAGTTCAGAATGGGGCAGAAGCGTCTTTGGTAGTGGAGGTTAAGAAAAAGAAAGACAGTGACCCAATCATACTAGAACTTAAGGGTGCAGCCCATAATGAGAGAGTGGAGGTTTACTCCCACGGGGGAGATGGTGTACTTCGCTACCAGAGTAGATTGTGTGTTCCTGATGTGGGCCCATTGAGACAATATATTCTTGTAGAAGCCCATAACTCTAGGTCTTCTATTCATCCAGGTGACACTAAGATGTACCGCGATCTGCGAGAAGTCTATTGGTGCAATGGCATGAAGAGAGATATAGCAGATTTTGTGAGTAAGTGCCCCAATTGCCAGCAAGTCAAGGTAGAACATCAGAAACCAAGAGGTATGACTCAAGAGATCAATATTCCTACTTTGAAGTGGGATGTGATCAAGATGGACTTTATCACAGGATTACCTTGTATTTGCAGACAACATGACTCAATTTGGGTGATAGTTGATAGGATAACTAAGTCTTCTCGCTTTTTTGTGGTCAAGACTATAGATTCGGCAGTGGACTATGCCAAGCTTTACATTAATGAAATTATGAGGTTGCATGGGGTTCCTTTGTCTATCATCTCAGATAGAGGTCCTCAGTTTACCTCTCATTTGTAGAAGTCATTTCAGAAAGGTCTTGGTACTCAAGTTAACATTAGTACAACATTTCATTCACATACGGATGGGCAGGCAGAGTGTACTATTCAGACCTTAGAGGATATGTTGAGAGCTTATGTGATCGATTTCAAAGGTAGTTGGGATGATCATTCTTCTTATTGAGTTTGCCTACAATAATAGCTATCATTCCATCATTCAGATGGCCCCTTATGAGGCTTTATATGGGCATAGATGTAGATCTCCTGTTGGTTGGTTTGAAGTAGGTCAAGCAGCTTTGACAGGGACAAACTCAGTCCTTTATGCTATGGAGAAAGTGAAACTCATTACAGATAGACTTAAGACAACCCAAAGTCGTCAGAAATTTTATGCAGATGTAAGGACAAGGGAAATAGAGTTTGAAGTTGACGATTGGGTTTTTCTAAAAATCTCCGCTATGCAAGGGGTGATGAGATTTGGAAAGAAAGGGAAGATCAGCCTAGATATGTAGGACCTTATAAAAGGGTTGGCAAGGTGACATATGAGTTAGAGTTGCCAGCAGAATTAGCAGCAGTGCATTCGGTCTTCCACATCTCACTCTTGAAGAAGTGTGTGGGTGATCCAGCCTCTATAGTGCCATTGGAGAGTGTGGCGGTGAAAGATAGACTTTCTTATGAGGATGTACAAGTTAATATTCTTGACCGTCAGGTCAAAAGTTTGAGAAACAAAGAAGTCGCTTCAGTCAATGTTTTGTGGAGGAGTCAGTCCGTAGAATGAGCTACTTGGGAAGCTGAAGCAACCATGAAAGCCAAGTATCCTCACCTCTTTCCTTCCAATTCTACTCTAGCTTGAGGTAATAGTTCCTCTTCAGTTTTACAGTCATTCATGCGTAAATTCAGTTTTAGAATCATGTGCCCTCAGTTTGTACCTATATTTTTAGCATTGCATGTTATCATAACTAAATTCAGTCAGAAACTCAGTTCTGAGTGTTCAGTAGTAGGGTGTGCAGATCTCTCCCTCTAGTTTTGCTAGTTTATCTTCATTCGAGGATGAATGTTCCCAAGGGGGAGATAATGTAACACCCTGTAGCCAAAACAGGCAAAAAACCAGCATTACAGAAAAAAATATGCAGGTGCAAAAAACGGTGACATCGACGAACCGTAGCCTGACCCACGGTCCGTCCTGCACAACCGTCGATGGGATCAGAAACTCCCAAAAATTTCAGCCCAGAAAAATTGGTTAAGTCTTGGACGGCGGTCTTACTTACGGTCCATAGGTCAGCGACGGTCTGTAGTCCGTGACCGTCAATTGATACCCCCATTAACCCACTCTCTGACAAAATCTACGGATGACCAACACGGTCCGTAGGTGGAACTATGGACCGTGGGTGTAAAATTTGCAGACAGTTAAGGGGAAATGCAGTTAGGTCAACTTAAAATAGTTATAACTCTTAGCACAAGATTGATTAGGTGTCCCATGACCTATCCACAGCTACATAATTGCATAATCTTTCCATAGACACCGACCTTGATAAAATCATACCTCCGAGTAAAAAATTATGCCCATTTTAGTAAAGGCTTGTGGAACAGGTCCAGTCGACGGACCCAACGATGAGGTTTCGATCAGACGATGGACCGTCAGTCCTTGCGTCGTTTGGTTTGACAGCAACTTTTCCAGGGGTATTTTTGACCTTTATCACTTTGTTTAAACCTTAAGATATGCCATTTTATCCCTAAATCATCAAATTTTAGTCAGTTTAAGCTTAGAAACATAATTAAAACATATCTAAGTCAAATCATTAAATCAAAACTTAGAAAACTTGAAGCAAGAGAGGAGAAAAAACTCAAGAACTCTAGTTCAAGAACGCAACAAGCTCCAGCAGTTCTAGCCTCGAAACTTAAGTATTTTTTGGTGGATTTCATCACCAAGTTTGTGGGATTTCACTATTGGGTTCCTTTCACCCATTGGGTCCTTAGTTTTCAGTCAGATTCTTGATTCCCATATCATGATTAGATCTAGGGTTTCTAAAACTTCATGAACTTATTAGTTATATGTTCCAAATCAAATTATCATGTTACTATTATGTTTATTGCATGAATTTCAGAACCCTAGATATGTATTTCTTTAGTCCTTGAATTAAACATGCTAGGTCAGATATTTTAGACATTTCAGATATACATGCCTCAGTTATAAATGCATAATTACCAGATTAATTGTTGTATTCTCAGTTTGCATGTTCAGTTTCGAGTTATCCAGTATATACAGAAACTCAGACATAATAAGTTAATTTACAGAATTTATTGGGAGTAGCATAGTACCGAGTCGGACTAGGGTTCAGCGTACCCAATAGTCCTAGAACTACTAGCCAAGTAGGTTGTAAGTCCCCTATGTGTGCAATCAGTTTAGTGATCACGCGAGCATGCCTTTATACCTTATGCAGGGTATATTGGGTCCTCTCGATGGAGCATATACATCAGACTTCACATTTTGCTCATATGGTTTTATTATCGGTTATTATTAGCTCCCATAGATCAGTGAGGCTCTCTGCATTGACAACTTATCAGTATATTCAGCATTCTGTTTTTAGCATGTTATAAATTGGTCATTGCATCCAGTTAGCTCAGACTTCAGTTTATCACATCAGATTATTGTACTTGCTTTTATGCTTGTTCAGTTATGTTTTATTTCAGCTTTACTCTATCCTACATGCTCAGTACCTTTCAAGTACTGACGCATACGTGCACTACATCTTCTTGTGATGTAGGTTCAGGTTCTGAGCATCCATATCAAGCATAGATCGATTTCTGATCTCCAGTTCAGTTGATTAAGTGATGAGTCCTCATTCTCCGAGGATAACAGTTATGAGTTTCATTTTAGTCTTTAGTCATTTAGTTTCTGTTTTTGCTAGATTTAGTTGGGGCTTGTCCTAGTATTTGTAGTCCAGTTTAGAGGCTTATTTCTGACATAGTTAGATTCAGTTTAGTATTGAGTTAATATTTCCTGTTTTCAAATATCTCAGTTATAGAATATGAGTATCCCCCATCTTTTCAAATATAATTCTGATTTAACTTCCGCATCAGTTTATTATCTTTAGTATGCTCATGATCACGCCAGCAGGGTTAACTTGGGATCACTTGTGGTCCTATGTTCCGTGTACGTGTCTCGGGGGTAGCTCGGGGCATGACACCTTATCTCAGTGTGTGGTTTTTGTTCATGTACACCTACAAAAAATAACCAGATTGAAAAAAATAACCTTAATCCGACATCCGAGGCAAAAGCTATGAACATTTGAAGTTTTACAAATTTAGAACTAGTTTTTTGAGTTACACTTTTGAACTTTGTGAAACTTCAGATCATCTTTATTTTATTCACTTTTGTTTCTCTAATTATAATTTTACTTATATATAATCATACAAAGATAAAAGTAAAAATATGAAATCTATCTTAGTGTATGGTGTTTTTTCGCGTAGATCTCAAAAAAATAACCGAATTGAAAACAAAATTGCATCAATCGGACATCCCAGGCAAAAGTTATTACCGTTTGATGTTTCACAAATTTACAACTACTTTTATTGAGTTACACTCTTTAATTTGGTGAAACTTCAATTATCGTAACTTTGACATCTAATATACGTTTGAGGCAAATGTATTTTAAATTTGGTTATTTTTTTTATATCTACGTGGTAAACTCAATTCATTTATTTGATTTGTTTTTTTCTCTTATTATAATTTAACATATATTGTCACACAAAGATAAAAGTAAAACTATAAATTATATATTTGTGTGTGGTGTTTGATAACGTATATATCAAAAACATGACTAATTTAAAATAAAAAATCGCTTCAATCAGACATCCGAGGATAAAGTTATGATTGTTTGAAGTTTCAAAAATTTACAACAACCTCTTTTGAGTTACACTCTTTAATTTGGTGAAACTTCAAATGATTCTGACTTTGACCTCGAACATCCGTTTGAGATGATTTTTAAAAAAAAATTCGGTTATTTTAATAGAACTACGTGATACACTCAATTCCTTTATTTGATTTTCTTTTTTAAATCTTATTATAATTTTACTTGCACATAGTTACACAATGGTTTAAAAAGAAAACTATAAACCCTATCTCAGTGTATAACGTTTGTTCGTGTAGATCTCTAAAAAATAATCAAATTGAAGGAAAAATTGCCTCAATAAAACATCTGGGAGAAAAAGTAAGATCGTATGAAATTTCATAAAATTTCAACTACTTTTATTGAGTAACACTCTTTAATTTGGTGAAACTTCAAATGATCGTAACTTTGACCAATTACCTCAAATATCCATTTGAGGCGATATTTATTTCAATTTTGTTATTTTCTCGAGGTATACGTGGTAAACTCAATTTCTTTATTTGATTTTTTTATCTTATTATAATTTTACTTAAACTTAGTCACACAAAGACAAAAGTAAACCTATAAACCTTAACTCAGTGTGTGACGTTTGTTTGCATAGATCTCAAAAAATTAACCGAATTGAAATCAAAATGGCCTTAATCGGACATCCTAGGAAAAAGTTATGACCGTTTGAAGAAAATCAAATTTACCACTCCTTTTTTGAGTTATACTCTTTAATTTGGTGAAACTTCAAATGATTATAACTTTGACCTAGAATATCCGTTTTAGGTGATTTTTTTTTTCTCAATATGGTTATTTCTTGTAGATCTACGTGGTAAACTCAATTCCTTTATTTGGTTTGATTTTTTTCTCTTATTGTAATTTTACTTACATATAGTCACACAAAGTTAAATGTAAAACTAAAAATTCTATCTTAGTGTATGGTGTTTGTTCGCGTAGATCTCAAAAAATAACCAAATTGAAAAGAAAATCGCCTTAATCGAACATCCGACGCAAAAAGAATGAATGTTTGAAGTTTCACAAATTTACAACTACTTATTATGAGTTACGCTCTTTATTTTGGTGATATTTCAAATGATCATAACTTTTGCCTCAAAATATTCGTTTGAGGTGATAATTATTTAAATTTTGTTATTTTATTGAGGTATACATGGTTAACTCAATTTCTATATTTGATTTGCTTTTTTTTTCTCATTATAATTTTACTTATACATAGTCACACAAAGATAAAAGTAAAACTATAAACCCTATCTTTGTGTGTGGTGTTTGTTCGCGTAGACGAAAAATAATCGAATTAAAAAAAATTGCCTCAATCAGACATCCAAGACAAAAATTATGACCGTTTGAAGTTTCACAAATTTACAACTAAATTTTTTGAGATATACTCTTTAATTTGGTGAAACTTCAAATGATCGTAACTTTGACCACAAATATTCGTGTAATGTGATTTTTTTAAATATGGTTATTTTTTGGAGATCTACGTGGTAAAATCAATTCCTATATTTGGTTTGCTTTTTTCTCTTATTATAATTTTATTTTAAAATAGTCAAACAAAGATAAATGTAAAACTAAAAACCCTATCTTATTATATAGTGTTTGTTCACGTAGATCTCAAAAAAATAACCAAATTGAAAAAAAAAAATGCCTTAATCGAACATCCGAAACTAAAAGTATGACCGTTTAAAGTTTCACAAATTTACAAATACTTTTTTGATTTATACTCTTTAATTTGGTAAAACTTCAAATAATCGTAACCTTGACCTCGAATATCCATTTGATGCGATTTTTTTTCCAATTTGGTTATTTTTCTAGATTTACATGGTAAACTATTGCTTTATTTGATTTGCATTTTTCCTATTATTCTAATTTACTTATATGTAATTTCACAAAGATAAAATTAAAACTACAAACTTATCTCACTGTGTGGTGTTTGTTCGAATATATCTCAAAAAAATTATTGATTGAAAAAAATCAACTTAATCGGACATTCGATGCAAAAGTTATGACCTTTTGAAGTGTCACAAATTTACAACTGCTTTTCTTGAGTTATACTCTTTAATTTGGTGAAACTTCAAATGATCGTAACTTTGGCCTCGAATATCTGTTTGAGGTGATTTGTGTTTCAATTCTGTTATTTTTTCGAGATCTATGTGTAAAATCAATTTCTTTATTTGATTTTCCTTTTTTTCTCTTATTATAATTTTACCTATAGTCACACAAAAAAATGTAAAACTATAGACCCTATCTTAGTGTGTAGTGTTTGTTCGCGTATATCTCAAAAAAATAACCAACTTGAAAAAAACAAATTGCCTCAATGAGACATCTGAGGCAAAAGTTATGACTCTTTGAAGTTAAACAAATTTACAACTACTTTTTTAGTTTTACTCTTTAATTTGGTGAAACTTCAAATGATCGTAACTTTGCCTCAAATACCCGTTTGAGATGATTTCTTTTTTCAATTCTGTTATTTTTTTAGATCTACGTGATAAGCTCAATTCCTTTATTTGATTCTTTCTTTTTTGCTTATTATAATTCTACTTAGATATAGTCACGCAAAGATAAAAATAACACTATAAACCCTATCTCTGTGGATAGTGTTTGTTGACATAGATCTTGAAAAAATAACCGGATTGAAAAAAAAAATTCACCTCAATCGAGCACTCGTGGCAAAAGATATGACCGTTTGAAGGTTAAAAAATTTATGGCCATTTATTTTGAGTTACACTCTTTAATTTTGTGAAACCTCAAATGATCGTAGTTTTGGTCTCGAATATCTGTTTGAGGCTATTTTTTTTCAATTTGATTGTTTTTTCAAGATATACGTGGTAAACTTTATTTCTTTATTTGATTTGTTTTTTTCTCTTTTATCATAATTTTACTTATATACAGGCACAAAAAAAATTAAAGTAAAACTATAAACTCTATCTCATGTGTGGTTTTTGTTCGGGTAGATCTTGAAATAATAACCAAAATCTAAAGAAAAATCGCCTGAATCAGACATTTGAGGCAAAATATATTACCGTTTGAAGTTTCACAAATTTATAACTATATTTTTTTTGTTTTACTGTGTTCTCTTTGGTTGTAGTTCAATATACTTACTTTAGTTTTTGTTTTTGTTTTCCTTGTGTTGAGCAGAAGAAGAGTTGAGCTTTAGTGGGAGCAATGGTAGACAAGTCGGCAAGGCAACCAAGGCGATATTCGAAACCTCGTGATGTAAATGACCTAAATTTGAATGACCTAATGCCATTGGGGGGAGTGGGTGCAATACTTCTACCTCCAATTTAGGGAAATGTTTTCTTCCATTTCACAAGCATAATGTTGCAGCTTCTCCAAATAAATGGAGTACATGGAGGATGGGCTCATAAGACCCACCTGAACATATTTGGAACTTTGTGGATGCTTCTGGTTCGTTCTCATTATCTTTGATGGGTGAGGCTAGTAATTGGTTCACTGAGTTGTATTCCATCACCTCTTGGGATGAGCTTACTATAATATTCCATGAGAGATTCTTTCCCCCGTAAAGGATCATGACCCTCAGGGTTAGAATCCAAGGTTTCAAGGGATTGTATGATGAACCTAATCATTAGAAGTGGCTAAGGTTTAAGAAATTAGTACTTCAATGTCCAAACCATGGGCTGCCGAATCACATATTGAAGCAGTACTTCTATAAGAGCCTTGACTCGTTGAACAAAGGAGTTGTTCACCAACATGGTTGTTGTAGTATAATTCAACAACCCTATGGAGTAGCATCACAACTTCTTGATGACATTACCAAGATAAATAGAGTATGATATACTCGTGAGGACAAAGTGTCTCCTCTAACTCTTAGAATAAAAAAACCAGATTGAAAAGAATCATAAGAGGAATCAAACATGGCAAAAATAACTACCTAAATGAATATCATGGAAAAAGAACTGATGGGTAGTGGTAGAAAGAGTGTAAATGTTGTTTGTGTTGGTGTAGTAAATCTTCACTAAGATCACTTTGAAGCAATTTATAATGAAGAAATAAACTTTCTAGCTAAGAAAGGAGGTGGATATCAGCAAAACTATCCATGGCCGGGGGAAACCCGGGTTGGAATAGAGATAAGGGATGGAGAGACCATGATAGATAATGGTGTGATCGTAATGCCAGATGGAAGTAAAAAGGGTGATAAGGACAGGTACGTCCCACCCCATGAGATTCAGAAGACCAAGTAATCTTAAAAATTATTGTATTGAAGACATGCTCTCACTTAGTCTCAAGAAAGTTGAAGGGTCGCACAAGGTGTATAAAGAGATGAAGGAGGAAGTCTCTATAGTTAATAATACAGTCATCTCTCATTGCGTGTCAATCAAGCAATCAGAGACCCAAATAGGTCAAATTTCTTCTCATTTAAATTAAAGGAAAAAAGGAGACCTACCAAGATATACCTTGGAAAACTCAAAGAATTATCCATAAATGGGTACTTTCGTCATTCCACGACAATAAATAAGGCTCTTCTTGGGAGCCAACTCAAGTTTTTAGTGCTTTAGTTTTTTATTTTTTAATAACGGGTGTTGATTGTGTTGGTTGAAAAGTGAAAAGTGTTGGAAAATGGGTAGTTTGGGGAGCCAAGTCTAGTCGGCGACCCATCAAACAGGTCAGTGATCCCTAACCTGGACAGCTGTTGGAATCACTAAGATTGAATGGGAACTCTATAAAACTCGTCAGACTAAATGCTTAATCGGCGATCCTTATTTTGTCTGTTTTAACCTCAAATTGATGGGAGTCTTGTAAACCAAGGCGATGTATATTCTTTAAGTGAGTCGGCGATCACGACTTACTTCACCGAAGGTGCCACAAACTTAATGGTTTTAAAGGACAAACTATTTAAAATTTCAAATCCTTAATTTTCTCTCATTTTTAACTTTCGTACGCTCTTACCCAAATTTTGATCTTCCATATTTCATTGCTTTTACACAATTTTTTGTGTGAAATTGTGCTCCGAATTGAGGAACTTTGACGCCAAGCTATTCAAATTTAAAATTCGCCATAACCGATATAGACCATGTGAGCTACATGGAATCCGATGTTCTACTCCCACACCAAAAAGAGAGAGTACTACTTGCCAAGGTAGGACCTTCATACATAATATCTATTCTAGTGGATCCACTAAGCTAATACCTATAGGGGCACGTTATAGAACAAGGAGAATTCTACTAGAAATCGTGACTTACTAGACGTGGAGGTTTCCATCTCATGAGACAACATCTATGCTGGGAACTCGAACTTGCTAAATGTGAAGGTTCTCGTGTGGGAATCTGGACTTACTCACTATCATTTTTCATGTTCACTTGGTTCTAAGCTCAAACTCTCTTTTCAAACATCATTAAGCCTTTATTTATCATTAGTTCGTAAAGTAGGCTTTAGGGCCTTAATTCCCTCAGATATCATTTAACTCAAAGGTTTCTAGGATGAGAATGTTATTTTATCATAGAATCTACACTATGTGAGAATTTCCTTTCACATAATCATTTTTATAACATAGTCTAGTTTAGAGTACAATTGAGAAAACTTTTCAAGAGATTCACTTTCACTTGATTATCATAAGAACTCTTCATTCATACATTCATGTGTGTGTATACATATGTGAGAAAGACTTTCACATAAACACATTTGGACAACTCATCTTCATACGTCACTAAACATATAATTTTCATGCATAACAAGATAATAAGAATTATCCTTTCAATCGATTCCGTAATATATCAT
>JAKWJD010001685.1:0-10000 GCA_027705065.1 Solanum peruvianum | reverse complement strand
CTTTTTATCCTCTTTAAGCCCCTTAAGAAGTCTACTCAGGTACTCCATTGCTATGGCAAACAAGAAGGGTGACATTGGATCCCCTTGTCTCAAGCCTTTTGCTGCTTCAAAACTCTGAGAAGTTTGTCCATTCACTACTATAGAGTAGTTCATGTTTTAACACACTTCATTATCCACTGCACAAACATTTCTGGGAAGCTAGACCATACATTACTTGCTCCAAGTAATCCCATTCCACTGAATCATAAGCTTTCTGCAAGTCAATCTTCAGCATGCTTCTAGGAGAAATGTGCTTCCTAGTGTAAGCCTTAACCAACTCATGAGCAAGCACTATATTGTCTGCTATCTTCCTTCCTGGAATAAATCCTTCTTGACTATCACAAATGACACTCTGGATCACACCATGCAGCCTGTTGGTTAATACTTTGGAAATGATCTTATACAGTACAGTACAACAAGCTATAGGCCTATACTCTTTCACAGTTTTTGGATTCTGTCCTTTTGGTATAAGAGACACTAGAGTACAATTGAAGTCTTTATGAAGCTTGCCAGTTGTGAAGAAACTTATAACAACCTCAATAATGTCATCTTTAATGATCTTCCAAGTGTGCTTAAAGAAAAAGGCATTGTATCCATCTACCCCTGGAGCTTTATCATTCCCTATGGCTTGTAGTCCATCATAGATCTCTTGATCTAATACTGCATTACACAATTGAAGTCTCTGCTGCTTTGTCAATGTAGGCCCTCTTTTCATCACTTGTACATTGATGGCTGGAAGCTTACATGCTGAGGTTCCCATAAGTCCCTTATAGAACATCACAAACTCCTCTTGGATACCTTGTGGATCATACAACATTTCACCTTGCAGTGACATAATGCTTCTTATTTTCTTCTTTTGATTCCTCTCTTTAATCACTTAACTGAAGTACTTATTATTTGCATCCCTAAACTTTATCCATTTTATCCTTGACTTCTGTCTCAAGGCACTTTCTTCAATCAAAGACCACTTTTCAAGTTTAATCAACATCTCTTTCTCCTGCATTATCAGTTCATCAGTAGCATGGACATTTAGTTGATTTTGGATACTTGTTATCTCCATTCTAGCCATCTCAATCTGATTCCCAATATACTTGAACTCTTTCCTGTTTAACTGCTTTAGTACAGGTTGAAGAGCTTTCAATTTATACCACACCTGCTTCATTTTGTTATAACCATATTCTTTACCCATATAGTTTCTACCAATTGCATAAAACTCTCATGCTCAGTCCAAACATTGAAGAATTTAAAGCTACCTTTCCCATGCTGCAGAGTTTGTTGAAGCATTAACACCATAGAGCTATGATCAGATATACTAGGATTCCCATAATCTACTCTAACATGCCCCCATTTATCCATCCACTCATCATTTCCAAAAGCTCTATCTATTCTGCTTGAAATTCTGTTCTCCCCACACTGCTTGTTAGTCCAGGTATAGTAGTTCCCTGTCCACTGCAATTCAGTAACCCCCAGTTCTCTCACACATTCACCTAGATCTTTTATCTCATTTGTGGCTACAGGCATCCCAGCTAACCTATCCTTAGCAGACATTATAGCATTAAAATCCCCTACTATAAGCCAAGGTTGATTAATACCTTTAGCTAGAGTTTCCATTTCTCTCCACAAACTCTTTCTTTGTTCAACTGTATTAAGCCCATACACTACAGTTAAGATGAATTGGTAGCCTTTGCTTCTTTCATTGACCTGACAATGCAGCATTTGAGCAGAGTTGTTAATCTTCTTAACCTCATACCAATTATCATCCCATATCAGCCATATCCTCCCATTAGGACTGTCCTCATAGTTGTGTAGTGCCTTCCATCCAGGTGCTATTCCTTGTATAACTGATCTCACATTATTGCTTTTAACTCTTGTTTCTACTAAGCCAGCTAAACTCACTTTATTCTGTAAAAGCAGTTTGATCTCCTTCTGCTTATACCTCTTATTCATACCCCTCACATTCCAAAACAACCACTTCATCAACAAGTTTTTGGGACTCCACCTCTATCAACAGTAAGTGAAGTCATTTTATTATGCATAAGACTCTCAAATCCATTCCTTGTTGGTATAGCCTTCAGCATTGGAAAATTTGCCAAACTCAGGTCCAGCTGTCCTTCAACACTAATCTGACTGCCATTCTTTGGTGTTTGTTGATCTTCTTTCTGTACTAACTCCTGTTCCTTCTCTTGTTGTTCAATCTGTGGTCTAATGTTGTTCTCTTGCCTTTGTACTTCCACCTTTTCTTGCTCTTTTGATTGTGGAATTGGGCCTTTATACTGCCAGGCTTGAGTTACTTTTTTCCCTGGTCTTCTTCTCTTTGGTATCTCCTCTTTAGCTGCTTGTTCCTTCCTACACACATGCCCTATCTTTTGACACTTATCACAGTATTGAGGCCTCCACTCTAGCTCCACATCTTGCATAAAGGTCTTCCCATTTGGATCCACTACTGTTATCTTCTGAGGTATAGCTTTTGTGACATTCACCTCAACAAGCATTCTAGCATATGATATTCTAGTTTGCTTAGTGGTGCATTCATCAGCAAATAGAGGAACCCCTATAGCACTTGCGATCCTACTCAACGAGCCCACACCCCAGCAGTTTAGAGGCAATTTTGGGAAGTTCACCCATAATGGAATCTCTGTTAGGAATTCATTTCCTAAATCAAAATCAGGACACCACTGTTTCAGTATAATTGGTCGATTGTTAACAGTATATGGCCCTGAAAACAATATCTCATTCATGTCACTAATCTTCTGAAATTTGATTAAGTAGTATCCATCTTCATGAAGATAAACTTCTGGATTGCTCACACTCGACCAATTCATCATGATGTATCTCTTCATAGTGTTATACCCAGGGCATTCACCCACCACATATGCTATGAGAGCACACTTCCACTTCTGTTCTTCCTCTTGTACCTCTGTCTTCTCCAGCTGTACCATTGTTTGTCCATTAACAACTTGTGGAGGGAAATAGGTTAGTTGCATTCCATTGCTGGCTACACGATTGTTCTTAAACATGTTGACCCATGGTTCATTAATCTTCTTCTCTTGTTCATTCTCATTCATGTTTTCTTCTTCTCCACTCATCTTCTCTACTAGATTCCTTGTTACTGTTCCATTACCCCCTGCGTTACTTTCATCTTCAAACCCTTTTAGATCTGAGTTTTCAAGTCCTTCCACCGCAGGCTGAAGGGATCTAAGCAGCTTTCTAGGGACGGGGCAGACGGAGCAAGCGCAGCAGAGCAGCAGGAGGAGGAGGAAAAGGAGGAGGAGCAGGAGGTGAGAGCAGGAGGAGGAGGAGGCGGAGGAGGAGGGGGAGGACGGGAAGGAGGAGGAGGGGGGGAAGGAGGAGGAAGAGGAGGAGGAGGAGGAGGAGCAGGGGGAGGAGGAGAAGGAGGGGGGGGAGGAGGAGGACGACGAGACGAGGAGGAGGAGGAGGAGGAGGAGGAGGAGGAGGAGGAGGAGGAGGAGGAGGAGGAGGAGGACGGGGAGGAGGACAAGGACGAGGACGAGGAGGAGGAGGAGGAGGGAAGAGGAGGAGGAGAAAGAGGAGGAGGAGGAGGAGGAGGAGGAGGAGAGCAGGAGGAAGAGGAGGGGGAGGAGGAGGAGGAGAAGACGAGTGAAGAGGAGGAGCAGGAGAGGAGGAGAAGGAGGGGGAGCAGGAGAAGGAGAGGAGGAGGAGGAGGAGCAGGATAGGGGAGGAGGAGGAGCAGGGGGAGGGAGAGAAGGAGAAGGAGAGGAGGAGTAGGACGAGGACGAGGAGGAGGAGGGGGAGGAGAGAGGAGGAGTAGGAGAGTAGAGGATCGGCGGGGATGAGGACAAGGACTAGGACGATTGATTAGACCACGACTAGGATGAGGATGAGGGGTGGGGGGGGTTGTGGGGTATGAGTAGGAGAAGGACGAGGATGGGAGGAGGAGGGGGAGGATGAGAGGAGGGGGAGGAGGAGGAGGAGGAGGACGAGGACGAGGAGGAGGAGGAGAGGAGGAGGAGCAGGAGGAGGAGGAGGAGGAGCAGGAGGAGAGGAGGAGGAGAAGAAGAGGAAGGAGGAGGAGGAGGCGGAGGAAGAGGAGGAGGAGGAAGAGGAGGAGGAGGAGGAGGAGCAGGAGGGGGAGGAGGAGGAGGAGCAGGAGGCGGGGGAGGAGGAGGAGCAGGAGGAGAAGGAGGAGGAGGAGGAGGAGGAGAGGAGGAGGAGGAGGAGGAGCAGCAGGAGCAGGAGGAGGAGGAAGAGGAGGAGGAGGAAGAGGAGGAGGAGAGGAGGAGGAGGAGCAGGAGGAGGAGAGGAGGAGGAGGAGGAGGAGGAGGAGGGAGCAGAGAGGAGGAGGGGGAGAGGAGGAGGAGGAAGACGAGTAGGAGGATGAGGAGCAGCAGCATGAGGAGGAGGAGCAGGAGGAGGATGAGGATCAGGATAAGTGAGGAGGAATAGGAGGATGAGGAGGAGAAATTATGAGGATGAGGAGGATGATGAGGAGCAGCAGTCATCAGGGAGGAGGAGATGATGATGATTAGCAGGGATTATTATGATTATTATTATATTAGGATCATATTATTATCATTATTATTATTATTATCAGGATTATTATTATTATTATCATTATTATTATCATTATATTATTATCATTATTATTATTATTAGCATATCATTATTATTAATATTTTTTTTTTTTGGTAACTAAACTTTTATTAATTACCAGAATCTGCATTACAAATCATGCTACTATCACAGTAACATCAAACATCTTGAAAAAACATACTACACTATCCCTATACTATTAGCTAATTTTTCAATTGAAATACATCTTTGAAACAATAGTTGAAATTCTAGCTATAGTAACACAAGCAATCTCTTTTGCTATACTCTCCTCCTTAGTACTTTTCCTCTCAAAAATTCTATTGTTCCTCTCTATCCATAATCCATATATGCCTTCTGTAATCACTGTTTTGAACATTTGAGCTGCAGATCTCTTCCCCTTCCCATGTTGGACACACCATTGTTGAAACTGGTCCCAGGCCATTGGTACAGAGCCTCGATGCTTTAACATTCTCATTAAAACTCCTCATAACATCCTTGCAAACTGACATTGTAGAAACAGGTGCTCAGTAGTAGTTTCATCTGCCTTCTACATAACACACATGTTTTGGTCTACTTCAAGTCCCCATCTAACTAATCTATCACAGTTGATAGCTTTTGGTCATCATCAGCCATATTATGATATAGGCCTTTGGTCTTGCTGCATTACTATACATGAGGCATGTCCATGCTGGCTTCTTGTCTTCCTATCAAGTGTTGGTAAACTTGTCGTAAGATACCTTTCCTTTGCTTTGTTCTTGCTGAAGTTGATCAACGTTACCTTTGCACTCATTATTTTCTGAACCATCCAGCTTGCATTGTTACTCTTCTTCCATTCCCTCTGTCCTTTATGTAGTATGCATGAATCCACTTATCCACAAACTTATCTTCTTGTTTGCTAGATCCCAGCATAGTTTAGCTATTGCTGACCTGTTCCAAATTTTTAGATTGATCAGTCCTAAACCTCCTTCATACTTAGGACTACACACTTTGTCCCATGCTATTAGAGCTTTCTTTGTTACATGTCCCACACCTGACCATAAGTAACTTCTGCACAATCCCTCTATCAACTTGATAATCTTTGCAGGTATAATAAACAGCTGTGCCCAGTATGCTTGTACTCCAAATAGAACTGTTTTGACTAGTTGAGCTCTTCCTGCATAAGACAACTTTTTTGCTGTCCAAGAGTTGATTCTTGCCATGACTTTCTCTATAAGTGGATACCATTGGATTGTATTCAACTTCTTTGATGACAGTGGTACCCCCAAGTATTTAAAAGGCAGCTCTTCTATTGTGTATCCAAGTTGTTGGGCAATTTGCTGTCTCACATCCATCTGTACTCCACCACAATAGATTGAACTCTTGTTAAGATTAGCTTGCAACCCTGAAGCTTTAGAGAACTCAGTGAAACACTTCTGAAGAGCCTTTATAGAATTTATGTCCCCTCTTGAAAACAGCAGCAGATCATCTGCAAAGCACAAGTGAGTCACATCTAACTTTGCACATTTGGGATGATATTTGAAGCTCTTGTCTTCTTTGAGACCTTTAAGCAACCTGCTGAGATACTCCATTGCTATAGTAAATAGAAAAGGTGACATTGGATCACCTTGTCTAAGTCCTTTAGCTGCATCAAATCTTTGAGTATTCTGACCATTAACAACAATAGTGTAGTTCACTGTTTTAACACACTTCATTACCCATTGAGTGAATAAGTCAGGAAAACCCAACCCTTCCATTACTTGTTCTAGGAATGGCCATTCTACAGAATCATAGGCTTTTTGTAAATCAATTTTTAGCATACTTCTAGGAGAAACATTCTTCCTTGTGTAAGCCTTAACCAATTCATGAGCTAAGATAATGTTATCTCCAATTTTTCTCCCTGGGATGAAGCCTGCTTGGCTATCACTGATAATAGTATGGATGACTTTATGCAATCTTTGAGTAATCACCTTTGAGATGATCTTATACAATACAGTGCAGCAAGCAATAGGTCTGAACTCTTTCACATTCTTTGGACTGTGAACCTTAGGAATCAGTGATACAAGTGTGCAATTAAATGGCTTTAAAAAGGTTTCCTGTATTGAAGAAACTTTTAACAGCATCTATAACATCATGCTCAATGATCTTCCATGTATGTTTAAAGAAAAAGGCATTATATCCATCAATACCTGGAGCCTTATCATTCCCTATGGACTTCAAAGCTTCTACTATCTCTTGATCAGTTATTGTTGCACAAAGCTGGATTCTGTGCTGTCTTGATAGAACTGGTCCTCTTTTCATCACCTGAGTGTTTATAGCTGGTAATCTATCTGCTGCTGTGCCCATTAAGCTCTTATAAAATGAGACAAATTCATTCTGAATCTCTTGGGGTTCATAAAGCATCCTTCCATCTAAGGACATCAAATTTCTGATGAGCTTCTTATTATTTCTCTCCTTTATCACTGAGCTAAAATATTTATTGTTTGCATCTCCCAACTTAATCCACATTGCTCTTGCTTTTTGCCTGAGTGCATTTTCTTCTAACATAGACCATTTTTCAAGCTTTGTAAGGATTTCCTTTTCTTTACCTATCAAATCATCTTTAGCTTGATTACTGAGTTGATTCTGCACTTCTTCAAGCTCAGTTCTAGCTTCTTCAATCTGTTTGCTAATGTATTTGAACTCTCTATTATTCAACTGCTTTAGTTCATGTTGAAGGGCCTTCAGTTTGTTCCACACCATCTTCATTGAGTCCTTTCCTTTCTCCTGTTTCCATACTTTCTCCACAATGTCCAAGAAGGATTCATGCTCAGTCCATATATTAAAAAACTTAAAGTGTACTTTTACTTGCTGATAAGTTTGATGAAGTATCAAATGCATTGGACTATGGTCTGAGACCCCTGGATTGCCATATTCTAGTATGACATGCCCCCATTTATCCATCCAATCCTCATTCCCAAAAGCTCTATCAATCCTGCTTGAGATCCTTGCATTACCACTCTGCTTGTTGCTCCATGTGTAGTAGTGTACCTTCCAGGGCACCGCAGGAAGACCCAGGACCGGGACACCAAGGGGAGAAAGCGGGGAGGAGGAGGAGGAGAAAGAGGAGGAGGAGCAGGAGGAGGAGAGAGGAGGAGGAGGAGGAGGAGGAGGAGGAGCCAGGAGGAGGAGGAGGGGGAGGAGGAGGAGGAAGAGAGTAGGAGGAGGAGGAGCAGCAAAAGGAGGAGGAGGAGAAGGAGGAGGGAGGACAGAAGAAGGGGGAGGAAGAGGAGGAGGGGGAGGAGAAGGAGGGGGAGGAGGAGGAGGAGCAGGAGGGGGAGGAGGAGGAGGAGGAGGAGCAGGAGGAGCAGAAGGAGGAGGAGGAGGAGGAGGAGCAGGAGGGCAGGAGGAGGAGGAGGCGTAGCAGAGGAGGCAGGAGGAGGAGGAGCAGGAGGAGGAGGAGGAGCAGGAGGAGGAGCAGGAGGAGGAGCAGGAGGAGGAGGAGCAGGAGGAGGAGGAGGAAGCAGGAGGATGGGGCGAGGAGAGCAGTAGGAGGAGGATGAGGAGGAGCGAGGAGGATACAGGAGGAGGAGCAGGAGGAGGAGGAGAGCAGGAGGAGGAGCAGGAGCAGGAGGAGGAGGAGGAGGAGGAGGAGGAGGAGGAGGAGGCGGGGGAGGAGGAGGAGGAGGAGAGCAGGAGGAGGAGGAGGAGCAGGAGGAGGAGAGCAGGAGGGGGAGGAGGAGGAGGAGGAGGAGGAGGGGAGCAGCAGGAGAAGAAGGAGGAGGAGGAGGAGCAGCAGGAGGAGGAAGAGAGGAGGAGGAGGAGGAGGGAGGAGGAGGAGGAGGAGGAGGGGCGGGAGGAGGAGGACGAGGAGGAGGAGGGGAGGAGGAGAGGAAGGAGGAGGAGGAGCAGGAGCAGGAGGAGGAGGAGAAGGAGGAGGAGCAGAAGAAGAAGAAGAAGAAGAAGAAGGAGAGGAGGAGGAAGAGGAGGAGCAGGAGAAGGGAGGAGGAAAGGAGGAGGAAGAGGAGGAGGAGGAGGAGGAGAGGAGGAGGAGGAGGGGGGAGGAGGAGGAGGAGGAGAGGAGCAGGAGGAGGAGAAGGAGCAGGAGGAGGAGCAGAGGAAGGAGGAGAAGGAGGAGGAGGAGGAGGAGCAGGAGGAGGAGGAGAAGAGGACAGCAGCAGCAGGAGGGGGAGGAGGAGGAGGAGGAGAGGAGGAGGAGGAGGAGAGGAGGAGGAGGAGAGGAGCAGGAGGAGGAGGAGAAGGAGCAGGAGGAGGAGCAGGAGGAGGAGGAGGAGAGGGGCACGAGGAGGAGGAGGAGGAGAGGAGGAGGAGGAGCAGGAGGAGGAGCAGGAGGAGGAGTAGCAGGAGAGGAGGAGGAGGAGGAGGAGAAGGGAGAGGAGGAGGAGGGGGAGGGGAGCAGAGGAGGAGGAGGAGCGGGAGCAGGAGGAGAAGGAGCAGGAGGAGGAGCAGGCGGAGGAGGAGGAGGAAGAGGAGGCGGAGGAGGCGGAGAAGGAGGAGGAGAGGAGCAGGAGGAGAAGGAGGGTGAGGAGGAGAGGAGAGGAGGAGGAGGAGCGGGAGGGGGAGGAGGGGGGGGGAGGGGAAGAGGAGGAGTGAGCAGGAGGAGGGGGGAGGAGCAGAGAGGAGCACGGAGGAGGAGGAGGTAGGCGGAGGAGGAGGAGGAGGAGGAGGGAGGAGGAGGAGCAGCGAGGAGGAGGAGGAGAGGGAAGAGGAGGGGGAGGAGGGAGGAGGAGGAGCAGGAGGGGGAGGAGGAGGAGGAGGATGGAGGAGGAAGGGGGGAGGGGGAGGAGGAGGGGAGGAGGAGCAGCAGGAGGAGGAGGACGGAGGGACCAGGAGAGGAGGAGCAGGAGGAGGAGGAGGGAGGAGGAGCAGGAGGGAGGAGGAGGGAGGAGGAGGAGGAGGAGGAGGGGAGCAGGAGAAGGAGAAGGAGGTAGGAGGAGGAGGAGAAGGCAGGCAGGAGGAGGAGAAGGGAGTGAGGAGCAGGAGGAGGAGCAGGAGGAGGGGGAGGGGGGGGGGAGGAGGGGGAGGACGGGAAAGGAGGGGGGGAGGAGGAAGAAGAGGAGGAGGAGGAGGATAGGAGGAGCAGGTGGGGAGGAGAAGGAGGGGGAGGAGGAGCGACGGACTAGGACGAGGAGTAGGAGGAGGAGGAGGAGGAGGGGAGGAGGAGGATGACCAGGAGGAGGAGGAGTAGGGGACGGGGAGGAGGGCAAGGACGAGGACGGGGAGGAGGACGACGACGACGACGACGACGAGGAGGAGGAGGGGAGGAGGAGGAGGAGGAGGGGAGGAGGAGGAGGAGGAGGAGAGGAGGAGGAGGAGGGGGGGAGGGGGAGGAGGAGCAGGAGGGGGAGGAGGAGGAGCGGGAGGGGGAGGAGGAGGAGCACGAGAAGGAGGAGGAGGAAGAGAGGAGGAGGAG
>JAKWJD010001684.1:0-35649 GCA_027705065.1 Solanum peruvianum | reverse complement strand
CCTTGCACATCTCGATATTGGGGCAGAATTTTGAGATGAACCAAAAAATTCCATCAAAAGCACTTCGTCTCACAAGGTACCACTGGGGCAGAATTTTAAGAGGGTCTCAAAATTTTTGCAAATCAAGGCTGAGGCAGAATTTTTGAGAGGGCCTCAAAAATTCACAAGCAATAAAGCTACAAATCATCAACAAAGATCGTTCAAGGATTCAACCTCACTTTCGCAAAGTGATAATTTTAATATCTTTCAAAAAAAATATTATTGTAAGTATTTCTTCAAAGTAGATGCCCAGAGAGGTGTGGATGGTGAGTCAAATGAAGCACACCAGATAGAGCAGATCAACCCCCCTATTTTAAACTCATGAAATTTTATTTGAATGTAGAAAGTACATGTAATAAATATATAAAAAGCAGCTTCAACCTGTCTTGAAGGATGATCACATCACTGTTGAGCCCGACAAAGGACGCTCAAACTTTCACACAAGGCGAATGTTTGAGCTACTTTATGCTCGCAATCAACTGTTGCATGTGCCTGAAAAAACATTTGCCCCAGATTTTATGTGCCCAATATTACATGTGCCTGAAACTGCAAGTTCCCATGATTGCTTGGTACCTGAAGAATGCATTATTGTTTGTGCCCCAAATCTCATTGCACCCGAGAATTGCATATGTCCGAGAATTGCATCATGCCTAAAACTGCATGTGCTCGAACAAATTCAAATCAATTCACAAGGGTCAACATATGCCCGAATTACAAATACACTTTGTTTTCTCATTATATTCTTAAGAAGTCATAGTCTAAAGGCATTATCTTTCATGGCCTTCAGATATCATATCATGGCCTAAGGATTTAATTTCTGTGTATCATGATCCGATGGTATCATAGTCTAAAGGCATCATTCTCATGGACTGCAGACAATATTTTCATAACTTGAGGAATTATTTTGCGTATCATGGCCCTAGACACTCTAGCATAAGACATCATTTTCATAGTCTTAAGGCAAACATTCAAGGTCGATATAAGAAATCACATTATGTTTACATTGACTTTTATTTCAAATATTTTTTCTAATCACTTTATTTAGTCATATTACGATTCATAAATGTGCATATTACAGACAAGATAAATCACCCTCTGAATTAATGTGTCCATGCGTACATGTCTGTCGCAAACAAAGATTTTGCCAAATTCTTGGCTACTCGCATCGCTCGGGCCACTCAAGCTGCCACTCAGACTATTTTGAAGATGCTATTAGCAATTTGCTGCCTTTTAGGCTCATTCGCCTCATAATAGAACACAAGATTCGTTTGCCTTATAATATGACGATAGCTCGTCTGCCTTACAATACGACATTTATGCTCGTCCTCCTTATAATGGAACATCTAGGTTCGTCGACCTTACAATAAGACATTTAGGCTCATCCGCCATATAATAGGAAACTAGGTTCGTCGACCTTACAATACAATATTTAGGATCGTCTAAAATACAGTCGGATGTTAGGCTCGTCCTCCTTACAATGCGACATCTAGGATCGTCCGCCTTACAATAGGATGTTAGGCTCGTTCCCCTTACAATGAGGCATTTAGGCTCGTCTTCCTTACAATGCGATATTTAGCTCGTATGCCTTATCGGACATTTAGGCTCCTCCGCCTTAAAACGATGTTTAGTCTTGTTCGGCTTACAAAAAGACGTGTAGTCATTTTAGAATTTTAAGGTTATCATGCTCTACTCACTACTCTATCATACTCCTCTCTCTTCCCTATCTCTCTCTTATTGCTACTCTAGTCTTATCCATTCAAGCCGATATT
This sequence comes from Solanum peruvianum, assembly GCA_027705065.1. Lineage (NCBI taxonomy): Eukaryota > Viridiplantae > Streptophyta > Magnoliopsida > Solanales > Solanaceae > Solanum > Solanum peruvianum. Next base: position 33,841 of record JAKWJD010001684.1, on the reverse strand, counting down.
GTGCCCTTTCAAGTATCTTACCACTGTTTCAATTTTATAGAGTTTCATTTGCTCTTGAATCTAGAACATACACACGACCTGATTCTCGTATTACAAGAGATATATATGCGACTTAATACCAAAGTCTCGGTCGTACCTTTTTTCAACTCTACACCATCTCAATTCATTCCACTTACATCTCTCTTCGGTTGGACAAAATCGGCTACTAAGTAAACCTTGTTTGCCCACCAATCTCTGACAAAGCAGCAGCCCGGCGACACCTCTCTCCCGCCACTCCCTCAGCCATTCTCTCTTGTTTGTTTCCCCCTCTTCTCCTCGCCTTCCTTCTGTCTCTCCGCCCCTCCTCTCGCCTTGCTCCGGTGAAACACCGTCTCCCTTTGTACCTACCTTCTCTTTTATGGCGACAACAATAGCAGCAACGCTCCAACAATAATAAAGTAGTGTTCTCTGGCGAGGCCTTTTGGAAAATTCGAGTTTCTCAAAGGCCAGATCTCTTTTCTCCCTTTTTAGAATGTTTATTCTTTTCTTTTACCTGCAGTCTGATTTCATTTTTTTAAATGAAAGTTTCATGTATGTTTATGTGAAAATCGACATAAATCTTGCTTAAAGTATGTTAATCTGTTGAAATTTGTTCATTGTTATTAGTTCAAAACATGATGGTATTCTCGTGCATTTAGTCTTATTTTTTTATATTCTTATTGATGCTAATGATATTTTATGTTTAGTCTATATCCTAAGTTCAATCTTGATTAATCTTATAATCATTGTCGCTGGCAATAGTATACCCAAAATTAACTTCTGTGATAATTCTTGTACATATTTAATTGGTAATTTTTTGGATTGCTTGTAATATCATACTAAATGTATTTATGTTGATTGATTGATTCTTACTGACTAATTTCTTATTTTTGGCAAAATTTGATGAAATGTGTTGTATTAATGTGGATCGCTTAGGTAAAACAAGGAGGGATCGGTTTTTCTTAAATAAAATAAAATTTGTTTCCTTTGATAATCTATTCTTGGTAATTGTTGGCCGAATCATGCCTTAACAAATTTTGAATTGTTATTTGTATCCTTCCCTGGTGCTAGTGAATCGATTTTGCTTCCTTTTAAATAAGGAAAATTTTTACTTGAATCAATTAGTTCCTTGTTCCTTATTTGTTCGTTTTCCTAGTGACTATATAAGGCCCCCTTCCCTTCAATATTTGAACGGACATCCTCACATTGCTTACGTGCTGAAGATACACAAATATTGTTCTCTCTCTATTTTAATAAAAATAAATTATTAAGCAATTCGGTAAACTTTTAGGTTCCTCTCTGTACTTGCTATTTCACTATGTTTGTTTCTGTCATTTGATTAAGTGCAGATCTTCATTGATGATAGTTTTGCATACTAAACCGGTTAGTATTCTTAATTAGCATTTGTATAATTTTGCATGCATATATTTATGTAAGTTTGTTTTCTACTTTTTTATATGTGTAATTTATTGTTAACTAAATGTTTGTATGTATTATCTTGTCTAAATAAATATTATCTTGTGTGTAGTGTAACGATTTCTTTAACAGGTTCTGAACTTGAAGTTCAAGTTTAAAAGTCGCCTTGAGATTATTTTATTATTTATTTTAACTCGTATTTGTTGTGTGTTTTGATTTGTAATGTTATATAAACTCAACTTTAGTATGTAAATGAAAATATTTGGGGGATCATGTAAGGGGGGAGGGAACTACGTGGTAAATATCTCTTTTACTTTTCTTTTTGTGCTAATACGTGTGGGTTTTAAATCTGTCTATGTGGCTCAAATAATGTAATAGGAAAGTATTAGAATATATCTTAGTAATTTACTTAAAATCAATATTTGGTGGTAACTTTGTTTGATTAGTCAACATAATATGAATATGCGATTAAACTTGCTATGACCTTAAACTTGTAGAATCTTGAATAACATGCTAACTTTGTTAATATTTAGAAATTGACTAATAATAATTTTAAACCATTTCTATAGGTTGTAGATTTTATTTTATTTATTTTAGAATATCATGCCTATAGGTGCTATGCAATATTTGAACTTTTCAATTATCTAGAAATCATGTTCATAGGTATTAATAATTAATTTACAGCATGTTAAATAAATGGAATAGTTTGCTGCATATTCCTGTTTACGTGAACTTTATCTCTTTATTTGTTTTAATTTAATTATATTTATGTAGGGTAGCTTAAGTAACATATAATATTGTTTGTTTATCTATTTGTCTATTTTCTATCTCCGTGCTTGTCCTTTTGTCTTTGCTTAATATTTGTCGTGTTTATTATTTTATCAGATAGCCTTACATGCTTAATTAATTACTAAAAATAATTAATATATTATTGTTTAATATTTGTTGTCACCTAGTGTTGCATGTTCAACTAATTAAAATAATAAACTTACTCTAATTGTTTAATATTATCATTTAGTGTTTTTATGCTTAACTAACTAAATAATAAAAATAAATAAATAGTGTTGATTGTTTATCATTTATAATCTAGCCTTGCATGCTTACCTAAACAATTAGCATAATGTGAGGTTAATGGTTTTATATTTATTATCCTTAGTATGATTAATTAATAACTAAATAATGCAGTGACTTAATTGTTACTTGTAACCCCCACATAAATTGTATGAGATACGACCGGGACCCACATTTGTAGACAACGAGACATTCCTAAAACCTTCCACTCGAGGTAATTTGAACTAATACCCTGATCTTTGGCTCGTTGACTTTTGTTAGACTTAATTACATTAGATAGGTGTCTTAATGCGCCTTAATTTGTTAGGTGACGACTCTTCAAATCCAAAAGATTTATTAGGTCGTGCATCCAAACCCGTTTTTGCAAAAATATGGGCATGACAGAATGAAAGACTCTTCTGGAGATATTACGTTCTTACCATACGTATTTAATGATTATTTATGTGGAGTTTACTTTATTTAGTTATTTCATTATTTGTTTAGGTGATTACCATGTTTAGTTATTATTTTGTTTCCTTATTTAATGTCTACTTTCCATGCTCCACCCCTTTCCCTCTCCCTTATTTGTTTTTTGGCATGTTTCACCCTTTCCCTTTCCCCTATTTGCTTACTTACATGTTTAATCTCATACTGTCTTTCCTTATTTGCATGATTCTTGTGGCTTTACCGCTTTGATCTCCGTTGAGTCAGACTTTACTTGATCAAGGCATTGTTGAAATTTTGGAACCCTGAGAGGTTAGTTTTCAAATTCAAGGACTTTGAGTTAACCCCAACAATTTAGGATATAGGTGGGTTTCTGGGTCTCTCATACAAAGAACGGTAATTGATTGTGCCACACAAGCCAACGCCAAGGTCCTTTTTGAAGCAAATAGGCATGCGTCATGATCATGGTTTTCTTTGTCTGAAAAAAGGGTGGATTTCTTTAGAGTTCCTGTACTCACGTTTTGGAGACAAGGAAGGCCATAAAAATTTTCACAGAGAATTTGATTGCTCTCCTGCAAAATAGGAAAGATATTGTATTAACGCATTTGCTGTCACATTATTAGGATCATTAGTTTTCCCTAGGGAAAGAGGAAAAATCCACACTAGCTTGTGTTATGTGGTCCTTATGTTGTCTCGAGGTGGGAAGACCATCGTCCCCATGATACTTGCGGAAATCCTAAGACCATGATTACGTGCACCAAAGGCAAGAGGTAATTCGAGATGTGTAACTTTCTGTTGCAACTATGGTCTATTGCACACTTCTACTAAAGGTCTAATAAGGTAGACTTTGTTGAAGCAACCACGGGGAACACAATTATCAATCATCCTTTAAGGATGATATATTTTATTTCCCCCGTGGGAACGGAGGACTGATTCATGTACCTAAGGGAGCATTCAGCCATTGAAATCCAATGGAAGTGTTATTGGTTGAAGCCTCGGAGTGCCTTTATAAGGAATAATGAGCTTTACTTTATCGAGATTATTAGCTTGAATGGTCTGCAATCATACGCACCACTTCGAGTCCTTCGACAATTCGTACAAATCCAAATGATACCTATATGATCCCATGTGGGCCAACATGGGTATGACTTTGGGGGAGGATACGTCAAGTGAACACCATACTACGAAGATGGGAAAAGGTGGTATATAGATGTTCAAGAGCATCGACCCTTCTGCACACCTGAATATTACGTGTGGCTGCTAGAGGACGCAGATCTTGCAGATTTAAGTGAAGAAGGTCTTTCGGGTTTTGGCGATGAAATGGAAAGAAGATGGGTTCACAACCTTCTCAACACCAGTTATTATGTCACCTGAAAATGAGGGAGCCGATTCTGCCTAACATTCGAGACCAGCAAAATTGAAGTTTTGTTTAGTCTTTATTCCCATATGTTATCCCTATTCCTTTAGCTCATTTATAGTTTCGCTTTAGTTTGATGTAATAAATGAAATTCATTTTATTTATATAACTCTAAACTCCAATTCACAAATAAGATTTGAATTAATTATTATGCATGACTTATCTGTCATCTTAGGACTACCTCTAGCTCAACAAGGTCCCATTAATTTGGGGCATTTATCTCAAACATGTTGTCATTATTATATTATCCTAATCCCTAATATTATTTTCTATTGACTCTATTTTCTCCCATTCCTAAGGTTGATTTATCCTTTATTCTATAACATACACGATCAAAAGGGACCCACTGTTTTTCCTCCTTCTCAAGGAGCAAGATACAAAGACAAGGGTAAAATGGTTGACAACAACAGCACCAACGAAAGGTTAGAAACTTCTGAGTGAGGACAACTTCCAAGTGATCTTGTCCTAAGACTTGAGTGCAAGATTTTGGAGTTGGAAGAAGAGGTAGCGCATATGCACAATTTTTTCAAGTTGTATATCTCTCTCGGAACCCAGTTTGAAGTAAATATAGACAATCCTCGTCACACTGACCAACAACCATGCCAAACAGTACTACGATCACTATAACCCGACCAAAACCCACTCATCCAAATATCTTTCCACTACTTCATGCCAAAAACACCCAAATTACTTTTAAACATTACCAGCAGAAAACCAAGCCAATCCTCGTAGAAGCAACTTCAAATACATGCCCTTCACATACTCTTGGAAATAACAACCTCAATCCGATAAATGTGAAAACCAAACTTGTGACCCAGGACTCCATGACTCAAATCACCACCAAAAGGTCATTATGATAATTAAAAAAAAACCTGACCAGGAGATCAGATAGCTTGACCAACAAGGTGCAACATATGGACGAGAATTTGAGCATTGCACCCTGATGTAGAACTGCCTAAAGGATACAAGCTTCTGTAGTTCGAGATGTTTAATGGCATTGGGGATCCCAAATCCCACCTACAAATGTATTGTGACAAACTTATAGGGGTTGGGAGAGACAAAAAGATACTCATGAAGTTGTTTATAAGGAGTCTTACTGGGGAGGCCCTATAATGGTATATTGAGCAAGACCCTTGAAAATGGGTTGATTGGTTGGACCTGGCAACAGACTTCATGAACATGTTTAGTTTTAATGTAGAAAATGCACCTGACTGTTTCTACATTCAAAACCTAAAGAAGAAGCCTAGCGAATCATTCAGAGACTACGCCATAAGATCGAGGTTTGAGGTGGCTAGGGCAATACCTCCCATGGAGGAATCCCAGATGAAAGACTACTTCATCCGTGCCCAAGAGCCAAAATATTATGACAGAATGATGCTGGTGGCTGAAATGAGTTTTGCTGAAATCATCAAATTATGCGAAATAATAGAGGAAGGCATTTAAAGTCGAACTATCATCAACCTGGAGGCCTTGCAATCCACTAACAAAGCCCTGCAATTTGGTGGAATAGCTTAAAATCGGAAGAAAACAGGTTCGGTAATGATGTGTCATGAACCAAGACCCCTTTGAGGTACCAAGGAACAAACCCACCTCCATCCCATATCCTCATACTCCATACCCTAAACATCCCTCAGCTCCACCACCTATATCTCCCAAGCCCATGAAAATATATTACTAAAATACTCCTCCTCATTATCTGGAAGCTTTATATCCTGTCTATATTGCCCAGCCAACATACTTCCAAACTTTGACACCCACTAAAACACGAATTTACCAAAACACACCTCTATATGAATAAGACCTGCAAAACTTTGACCCCTTTAGTTGAACCCATAACCAAGCTTTATGAGAGGCTGAAGCAGGCTCGCTATGTCACCTCAATCCCTACATTACATGTGGATGTACGCACAAAATGGTACGAACCTAACAAGGTATGTGACTATCATTCTGGGATGAAGGGTCACGCTATCGAAGTTTGTAGAGCCTTGAACAATAAGGTTCAAATGTTACAAAGGCGATCGAGGTCAAGTAAGATGCACTGAATGTTGCAAATAATTCTCTTCCTAACCAACTGGTCAAGATTGTGGAAGTTGGTGATGTCTAGGATTGGAAAGAATCTATCTAGGCCTTTGAGATAGAATAAACCATGACTACCACCACCCAAGAGCCAATGGTAGTACAAAGACGTGCTCCATTGACGTTGAGGTCGACACACTAAGAATCCCATTAACTATTTGTAGGGCATCTTCTCCGATTAACCATGATACACATGATGTCCCTTGGGATTCCAGCAAAAGGACAAAAGTGGAAAAAGCAGATGTTGCAGCATGAGTAACCAAATCAGAAAAAACTTACACTTCTCAAAATTTTGTTCAGGGAATTTTTAACAAATCCAAGGCACCAATCGTAGAGCTTGAAGATCAGGGTATCTGGAAGAAGGTTCAAGATAAAGAGTACTCTATCATTGAGCAGTTGAGGAAAACCCCGTCCCAAATATCAATCCTAGCTTTGCTAGAATCTGCTGAAACTCATAGGAATGCCCTTTTGAAGGTCCTGGGTGAAGCCTATATCCCATTCAGTATCATTCATGGAGAGGTAACCCAAATGGTCGGGCGGGTTTTTTGAGACCTACAAATATCTTACCACAAAGATGATTTCAACTCAAACTAACAATCCACAATAAGGCTTTGTACATTTCAGTTTAGTATCATGACAAAGTGTTCACCAAAATTTCAGTTGGTATAGGCTTAGGTTTGAATATTTCCCTCTAAGCACGTTGACAAGGTTGGGCATGAATAGTCCAAAAATTCAAACATGGAAGATGAATGTCAGAGCATTTGATGGCTCTCAGAGGTGTACAATAGGCGAAGTAACCTTGGACATGCTCATTAGTCCTGCCACTTTCCCAATATTTTTCCAAGTCTTGGACATTCCCTCATCATATAACTTATGGTTGGGTCATCAATGGATTCATATGTATGGAGCGATTCCATATACTCTCCACTAATGCTTGAAGTTTGAATGGGATTATGAAGAGGTTGTAGTCTAGGAGAAAAAATACACCATGTATACGCGATAGAAGGAAGAGACCATATCGATGGCGAGATGTACCATACAGTGGAGCTTGTTGGGAACAATTAAGTGTAGCCTTTGTTTAGCTAGAAGATCATAGATATGATGACCTACTTTGGTTTCGAGCTTGGGAAAGGTTTGCCAGCTGAATTGCAAAGGATATTCGAACCTATACAACCTGTTCATCACTCAACCACTTGCATGGGATATAAATACACTATCGAGTAGTGGCTTGATTGGCATCCACCAACACATCGGTTATTATCCATTGAAGAAACTCATACCACCATTGCATCAATCATTTCTATGAATAGGTTTCATGGGTGGTATCATGGATGAGTTTTAGAAGAAATGAAGGGGTTGTCTAGTACAAAAGAAGAAGGGAAGGTTTGCAATATTGTGATCAATGAGGTGGAGAAAGGGGATCCTAGTGGAAGCAAAAAGGCGCAGATCAGTATAACCAACTAGATCTCAACTCCATCCAGACCTTTTTGGGCATCTGGGTAGCTCTCGATGATTTTTTCTATCATGTTTTTTAAAATAAAAAAGAGGAGATTTTCAATTAACAATTTTGGATTCCAATTTTTCTGCTATTTCTTTCTAATGCTAGTTTTATGCAGATCTAGCGTTTATAATCAATAAAGTTCTTTTCCCATTCATTAAATATCTTTATTTTATTTTTGCGTATTTTTATCCCATCAAATCTATTATAAAATTTTTTTATTCTAAGACTGTGACATAAAACGAGACTGCAGAACTTAACATTAATGACTTTGGATAAAGTGAAGAAAGTGAAGTCCCCGAGAGTTAATTATAAGGTTGAGATTTTTAGAGAAACCCAATTAAAACTTGATGGAAACAGAAGTGGTAAATTTGGTAAATTCATAGATGACACAAGAGACCGGGTAAGCATCCATATGATAGAAGATTAAAACAAAGAGTATACTAAGTTTCTCATGGAGAATACGAATATTTTTGCATGGTCCTATGCAGACATGACAGGACTAAGCACTTCAATCATAACCCATCTACTTCCCACCGATCAAGAATGTCCCCATGTGAAGCAGAAACTGAGAAAATACAAGCCTTAGTTGAGTTTGAAAATTAAAGAAGGAGTATCAAAAAAATTAGACGTCGAAATCCTTCACATGACAAATTATCCAACCTTGCATGCAATGTCGTTCTAGTGCCCAAGAAAGACGAGAAGGGTAGAGAATGTGGTGGATTATCGGGATCTTAACAAGGTTAGTTAAGGATAAATCCATTGCCCAAATACACACCCTGATTGACAAATGTGCTAAGAATGAAACACAATCATTTGTGGATTTCTTTGCCATCTATAATTAAATTGAGAGCACAAGGACCATGGTGAGAAAATTCCTTCATTACATCGTTGGGTGTCTACAACTCAAGGAATGCCTTTTTTATTAAGAACGTTAGATCTATGTACATTAGGGCAATGAGTTCTTTGTTTAATGACATGATCAACAAGTAAAATGAATTTTATGTGGATGATGTCATTATCAAGTAATGTAAAGTTCAAATCATTTGGATGACTTTAGAAAGTTCTTTGCGAGGATATGGAAGTATAACGTGGATAATCTAGCAAAATGTGTCTTTGGTGTTCCTGTTGGAAAGACTTTTGGTTTTCATTGTAAGTCGTCGAGTGTAGAATTGTCTCCATCGAAGATCAAAGAAATTCTAACCTTTTCCCCCAAAAAATAAGAAGGAGGTAATGAGTTTCATGGGACGACTTAACTACATTAGCCTCTTCATATCCCAATCTACTGTCATTTTTGAGCCTACCTTCAAGGTGTAAAGAAGGATGTTGTGGTGAAATGGACATAAAAATATCATCATACATTTGACAAGATCAATATTATAAATCTCCTGTGGTGGTTCCACCAAAGTCCTATACGCCATTGTTTTTATACATATAAGTATCAGATAATGCTTTCAATTGCATATTGGGGAAACATGAGGTAACAGGAAGGAAAGAGTAGGCGATATATTACATGAGCAAGGAGTACACATAATACAAAGCTCTATGCTCTCTATTGAATCGTACTTGTTGTGATCTTACCTGGGTTGCCTAGAAGATGGGACATTATCTACGTTTGCACATTACTTATTTGATTTTATGTATGGACCCTCTGAAATATATATTTCAAAATCCCATTCCCACAGCTAAACTAGCTGAATGAAAAATATTTTTGAGCGACTTTACATAGTGTATGTTACGCAAAAAGCAGTGAAGGCCCAAACAATACCAGATCATTTGGCGGAAAATATTGGACCAATGATTATAGGCCTTTCAAGACCTACATTCTTGATGAGTATGTCACTTTTGGAGGGGAAGACATTATGAGGAATATGATGGATGGAGGATTTGCTTTGATCGAGCAAAATTATTTAACAGATCTGGCATCAGAGCTATTTTGATCTCCCCAATCCGACGACATTATGTGGTATCAGCGAAACTCAGATTCCTTTGTCAAATATATGACCAAATATGAAGCTTTCATATGGGAGCTCTAATGGGCGATTGATTGAGACGTCCAAGAATTACCAATAATATGGGGTTAAGACCTATTGATTCATTAAGTACGAGGTGATTGGGCAACTAATAATCAGAAGTTGTTACCATACCTGGGGTGAATGCAAATGTTATGCATAAGGTTCGTCAAGACAGAATTCAAACATCTTCCAAGGATCCAAAATGAATTTGCAGACGCCTTAGCCACTATAGCTTCCGTGATTCAACATAATGATCCATATATAAGCAACCCGCTTTCTGGTTCCATGTTGAGGAAGAGCGTGATGGAAATCCTTGGGACAATGATTATTCAAGAATATTTTAAGAGCGGTGAGGATAAAGAAGATGCAAAAATGTACAAAGTGTTACAATTTGGAGGTTATCAATCCAATTGTTTTTAAGTGGACAAAAATTTATTAGAAGACTTCTGACTTAATACTGCTAAGATGCACCGACGCTGGAGAGGCTAGCATGATGGTTGAAGAGATACATGCAGGAACATATGGCCCTCACAAGAACGTTTTTACAATAGCAAAGAAGATTCTAAGATAGGGATATTTTCTGCTAGATACGGAGACAAACTGCATCGTATGTGTCCAAAAATGCCACCAATGTCAGACTCATGTATATATTATTCGAGTTCCTCGCGACGAACTCCATGTCACTAGTTCACCTTGGCCTTTCGCAGCATGGGGCATGGATGTCACTTGCCCCATCGAGCCAACAATATATAATCTATACATGGGTCGAAGCCACCACCCTTAAATAGAGACAAAGAGGTTGTGGATGATTTTGTTAAAAAAAACATTATTTGCAGGTTCGGGATTCTTGAGTCAATCATCAGTGACAACATAACCAAACTAAACAATAATTTGATGAGATCACTGTCTGAGAAGTTCAAGATCAGTCATCGAAATTCTACAACATATACACCACATATGAATGGGGTTGATGATGTATCTACCAAGAACATCAAGAGGATACTGCGCAAGATGATCGATAATCACATAAATTTTTCATAAAAGCTACCCTTCAAATTTCTGGGGTATCCCACAACAATTAGAACTTCTACTGTGGCTATGCCTTACTTTCTTGTATATGGTAATGAAGTTGTTATACCTGCTGAACTAGAGGTATCATCTATAAGGATTATTTAGGAAGTAGAGTTGAGTGATGCTAAAAGGGTACAAGTTTGGGCAAAGAATCTGGCACTAACAAATGGAAGAAAAATCAATTTCATTTTTCATGTTTAGCTCTATCAGAATAGAATGGCCATTGCTTTCCACAAGAAGATTAGGCACAAATATTTCTTACCTGGGCAACTGTTTTTGAAGCGGATTTTCCCAAATCAAGATGAATCAAAGGGTAAATTCTCACCAAACTGGTAAGGCTCATACATAGTCTCTTGAGCACTTACAGGCGGAGCCCTCATATTTGCATGAATGGGCGAAGAAGTTTGGCCCAAACCTATCATCTCAGATTTTGTGAAGAGATATTACATATAAAGGTTGTTTATGATTTTGTAATTAAGATCTAGATTAGGTATGATTCCCATTTAAGAAGGGATACACATGCGCACCAATGGAGTTCGGTCTAAATATAATGAAAATCTCATTTCCCCTTTCATTGGTAACTGGGCAGAATTTTAGAGAGGGTCTAAAAAATTCCATCAAAGCTTTCTCCCTGCGCATCTTGATACTGGGACATAATCTTTTAGATGAACTTAAAAATTCCATCAAAAACATTTTGTCTCACAAAGCAACACTGGGGTAGAACTTTGAGTGAGTCTCAAACTTTTTGCAAATCAAGGTTGGGGCAGAATTTTTGAGACGATCTAAAAAATTACAAGCAATCAAGCTACAAATCTTCAACAAAGATCAGAATAACAGATTTGCTAGTGAGTCAGATATTGTAAAGTCTCAAACTAGGCCATGCTCAAGGATTCAAAATCAATTTTACAAAGTGATAATTTAAAAATCTTTAAAAATTTCTCTATTTCTATAATAAATGTTTCTTCAAAGTAGATGCCTAGAGAGGTGTGGATGGTGAGTAAAGGAAGCACACAACCAGAGCAGATCGACTCCACCCCCATCCCCCCATTTTAAACTCATGAACTTTGCTTTGAATGTAGAAAGTACAAGTAATATATATACAAAAAGCAGCTTCAACCTCGCTTGAAGGATCAACACACCACTGTTGAGCCCGACAAAGGACGCTCGACCCTTCCAACAAGGAGAATGTTTGAGCTACTTTGTGCCCGCAATCATATATTGCATGTGCCTGAAATTGCATTAGCCTGATTGCATGTGCCTGATATTGCAAGTGCCCGTGATTGCATAGTGCCTGAATAATTGCATTATTGCATGTGCCCCAGATTGCATTGTGGCTGAATTCCATGTGCTCGAGATTGCATTGTGCCCAAATATCGCATTGTGCCCGAGAATTGCATTATGCCTAAAACCACATGTGCCCAAATAAATTCAGATCAAGTCACAAGGGTCAACAAATTCCCAAATTACAGATACACTTTCTTTACTAATTATTTATATTCTAAGGCGTCATATTATAAAGGCATAATCTTTCATGGCCTGCGGATATCATATCATGGCCTAAAGATTTAATTTATGCCTATCATGATCCAAAGGTATCATAGTGAAGGCATTATAATATATCCTGAAGACAACATTTTCATGACTTGAGGAATTCTTTTGCGTATCATGGATCTAGACATCACAACATAAGAATCATTTCCAAAGTCTTAAGTCAAACATTCAAGGTCGATTTGGGAAATTGCATCATCTTTACATTTATCGTTTATTTAAAATATTTGCTCTAATCATTTTATTTAGTCATAACAATTCACAAATGTGCAGCTTACAAACAAGATCAATCGCCTTTTGAATTACTGTGTCCATGCGTACATGTCGGTCGCAAACAAAGGCTCTTTCAAATTCTTAGCTACTTGTATCACATGGGCAACTCAAGCTACTGCTCAGACTATTTTGAAGATGTAATAATCAATTCTCTATCATTTAGGCTGGTTCTCCTTATAATAGGACATGAGGTTCGTCTGCCTTATAATATGACGTTAGGATCATCATCCTTACAATACGACATTTAGGCTCATTTGCCTTATAATAGGACATCTAGGTTCGTCAACCTGATAATGCAACATTTAGGCTCATCCACCATATCATGGGAAACTAGGTTCGTCGACCTTACAATACGACATCTAGGCTCGTCCACCTTACAATAGGATTTTTAAGCTCATTCGCCTTACAATGCGACATCTAGGCTTTTCTGCCTTACAATAGGATGTTAGGCTCATCTTCCTTAGAATGCTACATTTAGGCTCGTCCTCCTTACAATGCGACATTTAGGCTCGTCTGCCTTATAGGACATTTAGGCTCATCCGCCTTAAAACGGCGTTTAGGCTTATCCGCCTTACAAAAGGATGAGTAGTCATTTTAGAATTGCAGGTGATCGTGCTCTTCTCGCTTCTCTATTATGCTCCTTTCTCTTCCCTATCTCTCTCTCTTATTGCTACTCTAATCTTATCCATTCAAGTTGATATCGTGCCTTTTCAAATATCTTACCACACTTGTAATTTTTAAGAGTTTCATTTGCTTTTGAATTTAGAACTACACACGACCTGATTCTCGCATAACCAGAGATATGTAGGCAGCTTAGTACCAAAGTCTCGGTCGTACCCCTGCTTTGTGAACGTAGGTCGATTGATCGAACCACGTTAAATCTTTGTGTCTTTTGGTATATTTCTCGTTGTCTTCTTACTCGTGGTCTTTCGAGATTTGCTTTGCTAGCTCCCACATTTACACCTGCTTATTTCCGGTCCTTACAAGTGGTATTAGAGCCAGTAACAATGATGGATTTAGGTTCAGTGGTTCGATAATCAATGATTGAACCAGGTTAGAAAAAGGTGTTCATCTTGACGGGTTATAGTTCTAGCCGCAACCTTTTTGACAGTAATGAAGATTTTGTTGGAGAAATTTTTTAATAGAGGTTCTCTATGTTGAGACATAAATTTTGCAAAGGAGATTATGGAGAGAAGAAGCAAGTTGAATATTAAGTGAGAAGGTGGACAAATTTATTTTGTCATAAATTCAGGCCAAGGGGAGATTTGTTGAGTTTTATTTGCCCTAAATTTCTTACTGTAAATAGGTTTTCCTTTTAGGAAAACGTTTTGGATTGACTAATCCTTTTCTGGTAACGAAAAGGTTTAGGACTCTATAAATAGAGGCATGATTCTAACTTAATCAGCATTCACAATGTAGTCTTAATGGGCTTTGAGAGTTTTGGTTAGGGGAGAATTTATGGGTCACGAGCTTAATACGTTATCACTTGTGTGAACCTCCCACGTATTCCGAATGAATTGGTTGAGGTTGTTTCCCTCTGTATTTTGTACTCTCATATTCATAGTGGATTGCTTATCTCCTTTGTGGACGTAGGTCGATTGACCGAACCACGTTAAATATTTGTGTCTTTTGATATATTGCTCATTGTCTTCTTACTCGTGGTGTTTTGAGGTTTCCTTTGCTAGCTTCCGCCTTTAAACCTGCTTATTTACGATCCTAACAGTAACTACGTCGGTTCTCATTTTTTCCCTTCCTTTTGTTTTCTGCAGGACTTAGCCACGAGGAAGCTGATTGGCATGGGTAAACCGAATAATATCCTTTATTATTTTCAAAGCCATGCGCTAGTTTTAACCTATTTGTCAAAAAAGGACCAAACAGTTTTGTGGCATCAACGTCTAAGTCATGTGTCTTTTAGTCATTTGTCTTTCATCTCAATACTTTAATTTTTTAATTTAATAAGTTAGATGACTATTGTGATGCTTTCCATCTAGCTAAGCAAATTCGGAAGTCATTTCCTATTAATTCTATTTAATAACAGATAGTATTAAATAAATAGTATTAAATAATATTAGTATTTACTGTGTACTAATCCTAGTCCTATTAGGATTAGTACTCCTTAATCCTAGTCCTATTAGGATTAGTAATCCATCCTATATCTCCTATATATATCTCCCATGTATTCCCTTATTAGGTTAACACTTCAATACAATCAATATTCCTTCATGGTATCAGAGCAAGGCCCGTCTCACCCGATGTTTGGGGTCCCCAAAATTAAAAATTGCCCACGCACCAAATGCTAAGCATTGGGCATGAGGTGGGGTGTTACAGAATGACAGAAGTCCCACATCGGTAATTAATGAGATGGGTGGACTCTTTATGAGGCTTGGTCAATCCTCCTCCCTTGAGCTAGCTTTTGGGGTGTGAGTTAGGCCTAAGACCTAATTTTACATGGTAGATCTTCTTTTCTCTAGGTTTTTTTTTTCTCTCTTTAGGGCACTGATCGTTCCCTCTCTTCTCTTGGGCGGGCGGCGACAGCCATGACACCGAGGTGGATCCTCTCGATTCACTTCCTTCTGGCGTTAAACTCCTTCTCAGGCATCTTCAAGCCCTGATTCCCGAAAATTATCAGACATAAATTACCCTACATGGAAAATCACCGTTCTTACAGCCCTTAAGGCCAATTACTTCTCAAATACGTTGATGAAAGCACAGAACTGCCGCCGACAGTCATCACCGCCACAGACAAATCCGAAAAAACCAATCCGGCCCATGCCGCCTGGAAAGCCGTGGATGGACAGATCCGATCATGTTTGATTGCGGTCATCTCTCCCACGGTTTAGAAACACGTCCGATCCTACACAACTTTTTCAGCCCTGTGGACGGCCCTCGCAACACGCTATGCATCAATTTCCCACTCTCATATTTTTTCAATTGCGTGATCGTCTCCACACAATTACCAAAGGCACGAAAACTATGGTGGAGTATTTAGACGAGGTCTCCACCATCATCACAGCCCTCGACACCGTGAACGAAATCATTCCCGAAAAAAGATCTCGTCATGTGCGTCGTTCAGGGGCTTCGATCAGGGGGCTCCCATCAGCTTACTCCTCCATTAAACAGGCGGATCGCATCAGTCCAACGCCCGTTGACTTGGATACTCTCTCCTCGGCTAAAAAGTGAAAAATCAACATGGATCTAGAGAGCAAACTTCTTCTCCGAGAAGCCGCCATTATGGAGCCGGCCACCGCCCTCACCGCAAGCAAGAACTATCGCGGGGGGCGTGGTGGCGGCCGGCAGGGGAGCCGCGGCGGCTACAGCAGAAACAGCGAAGGCCGTGGGCGCGGCGGTCGGCAGGGCATTCGTCCGCCGTACGACAGTCAGCAGCACGACAGCAACAACAGCCTGCACTCCTTCGGCAGCGGCGGGCAGCCATCTTCCAGCGGCGGGCAGGGCACTTACGAGCGGGATCGTCCAACTTGTCAAATCTGTCAGAAAATAGGACACACCGCTGTTCGTTGCTGGTTTTGGTATGAGGAGAGCCGAAATAGTGATAACTGTGCCAATTATGCATCTCAAGCCGGCCCTTCCTCTGAATGGCTGTTGGATAGTGGGGCCGACATGCACGTTACTTCTGATCTATCCAAGCTTAATGCTCCAAATCCATATCATGGCTCCAATGGTTTTACTGTTGGCAACGGTGAGTCCCTTAATATTTTTCACACTGGCACAGGTACCATTAAAACCCCCACCGCTATCTTTCACCTAGGTAATCTTACCCACGCCCCTTCTATTAAAACAATCTCCTTTCAGTTCACCAATTCAAAAAAAAAAAAATTGCTCACTCTTGTTCACCTCTAATGATTTTCAGATCCTAGACAATACTACCAAGAGGGTGATTTTTCAGGGGCCCTGTGAGCATGGTCTGTACGTTCTTCCTGGCACAAGTTCCTCTGCCCACCCAGTTTCAGAAAGCGTTCCTGTGGCTCCGGTGGCTTTTTCGGCTGATGGCCACAGTCTGTTGTGGCACAGTCGTCTGAGTCACCCGCCTACTCAAATAATAAATTCTTTAATGTCTCAATTAGGTTTTTCTTCCATTCATGTAAACAATTGTGACTCTGTTCAATTGCTAAATCTCATAAATTACCTTTTACTTTATCTGAGAAGCGTACAACTGCCCTTTTCAACTTATCATTCTGACCTATGGGGTCCTACTATTGTTCCTTCATTTGCTGGTTTTCGCTATTATATTTGTTTTGTGGATGATTTTACAAAATACACTTGGTTGTACCCACTAAAACACAATCACAGGCATACACCACCTTTGTCACTTTTGAAACTATGGTCAAAACACAATTCAATTCTCATGTTAAACTTTTTCGAAGTGACAATGAAAAGGAATATGTCAATAACATCTTTGGCCAGTTTCTGCAATCCCTGGGAATTATACATCAAACCTCCTGTCCATACACTCCCGAAAAGAATGGTTTGGCTGAGTGTAAGCATCGCCATCTCATTGAAACGGTGGTTACTCTTCTTCATAATCTCATCTCCCTGTCTCCTTTGGGTAGAAGCTCTAGCCACCGCAAACTACCTCATTAACAGAATGCCCAGTCACACTCTCTCTAACAAATCACCTATCAACTCCTTTACCAAGAACTTCCCAATTATACCAACCTCCGCGTCTTTGGGTGTCTTGCCTACCCTTGCCTACGCCCTCATATTACTCACAAATTACAACCCCGATCCCGTCCTTGTATTTTTTTGGGCTATCACCCTACCTCCAAGGTTATCGCTGTCTGACCCACAAACTCATAAAGTCCATATATCTCGTCATGTCAAATTTGTCGAAAATGAGTTTCCCTACGAGTCTATTTCCTCCTCCACAAATACATCATTCATTGGCGTCCTTCCCCTTTTTCCAACATACTCACAGGGTCCCTCACCACCTTCCCCCACACCTCTACCCACTACCCAACCACCCCTCATCACCCCTTCGACTGTTATCCACAATACACCCGCAATCACCACCCACACTCACAACCAACCCGAACCACCCCATACACATAACATCTCCAGCCCGATCCATTTTGGGTCCTTCCCGGCCACCCCCGAATCACCACCGCCCGTGCCACCCCCCAATACTCATCCCATGTTAACCCGTGGCAAAGCCGGTATCTTTAAACCCAAAACCTTTCAGGCTACCATACTACCAAATACACCCCTTCCCGATAGTGAACCAACAACCTACTCTGTTGCCTCAAAAATGCTTATTGGCGTCATGCTATGGATAACGAGTTTAAGGCTTTGACTGCTCAGAAAACTGAGTTCTTGTACCTAAGCCCCATGGGCGGCACCCAGTGGGCTGTAAATGGGTGTACAAAATTAAACACAATGCAGATGACAGTATTTCCAGGTACAAGGCTCGTTTGGTTACTAAAGACTACAATCAGGAGTATGGGCTTGATTACTCCGAGACATTCAGTCCTGTTATTCGGCAGGAAACCATTCGCCTGAAACTGTCACTCGCCGTGTGCAACAACTGGCTCATCAATCAGTTGTATGTTTCCAATGCTTTTCTTCATGGCATGCTTGATGAAACTATCTACATGACGCAACCACCGGGCTATGTTGATCCCCGCTTCCCTCAACATGTTTTCAAACTCCAGAAGCCATTGTATGGGCTCAAGCAAGCCCCCCGTGCTTGGTACACACGTCTGAAAACGTTCCTCCAGGGACTCGGCTTCACGTGTTGCGTACACGACACGAGTCTGTTTACTCGACATTCAGCACACGGTACAGTCATTCTTCTTGTCTATGTAGATGATATCATTATTACAGGCTCTAGTGCAGCTCTCATTCAGGATGTCACTCGAGCTATGCATACTACCTTCAAAATGAAGGACCTTGGCCCGTTACATTATTTTCTGGGAATGGAGGTCTCTCGGACAGGCAGCGGCTTGTTTCTTCATCAGTCAAAATATGCTCGAGATCTGTTGCAGAAAGCTGGACTTGAAAAATGCACCAGTCAACCAACACCGATAACAGTCTCTTCCTCTACGAATGGAGCCGACACCCCCTTTGCCGATATCACCCACTTCCGCAGCCTCATTGGGGCTCTACAGTATCTGGCCATTACCCGTCTTGACATCCAGTTTGCTGTTAACCGAGTTGCTCAGCGCATGCATCAACCAAGTGAACATGATTACCATTGTCTAAAACGCATTCTCAGGTACATTTTTGGCACTCTTGGTCGTGGTTTACTCATTCGACACGGGGACTTGGAGCTTCGGGGTTTCTTAGATTCAGATTGGGCGAATGATAAAAATGACAGAAAATCTACATCGGGGTTTCTCATTTTTTAGGGCCGAACCTGATCTCCTTTTGCACAAAAAATAACCCAAGGTCTCTCGGTCCTTGACTGAAGCTGAATACCGCGCCCTTGCTCTTCTTGCTGCTGGGACCATGTGGGTCACATATATTCTTCGCGAATTCCGCGCCACTCACACTGTTCCTGCTCTCTATGTGACAACAAATCAACCATCTGTGTGGCCAATAATTCCGTCCTACACACCAGAATGAAGCATGTTGATACCGATTGTCTCTTTTTCGCGATGAAGTTCAGGCCGTCACCATGACTGTGCAGTATGTACCCACTGAAGAAAAACCGGCTGATATTCTCAGTAAGCCTCTCCCGAGCCGACAACACGATTACCTCAGTTCCAAGCTTCCGTTCGCTTCCGCTCAGCTCAGCTTGAGGGGGGATAATAACAAATAGTATTAAAAATAAATAGTATTAAATAATATTAGTATTTACTGTGTACTAATCCTAGTCCTATTAGGATTAGTACTCCTTCCTATATCTCCTATATATATCTCCCATGTATTCCCTTATTAGGTTAACACTTCAATACAATCAATATTCCTTCACTATTAAATCTAAAGAAGTTTTTGATTTGATTAATCGTGATTTATGGGTCCCTATCATTCACTTTCATTGTCTAAGTCTCATTATTTCTTGACTAACGTGGATGATTTTACTAGAACTACTTGGGTGTATTTGCTTAAGTCTAAAACTGAAGTTCCTCATTTATTATTTTCCTTTGTTGCCATAGTTAAAACACAATTCAATCGTGTTGTTAAAATCATTCGTAGTGACATCGACACGATGTTTACTAATAGTTCACTTCAACGATGTTGTTGGGAAGAAGGAATCTTTAATCCGTTTCTTGTACCTCTACACCCCAACACAATGGTGTATTAGAACGTAAATACCAACATTTACTTGGTGTCGCAAGAACTTAAGGTTCCATTCTTATTTACCAATAAAATATTCAGCAGAGTGTGTTCTAACAACAGTTTATAATAAATTACACACCAACACCCCTTTTATCCAGAAAAAGTCCATATGAGTTGTTGTTTTCCCCTCAAAACCTTCTTATGCACATTTACGTGTTTTCAGATATGTATGTTATGCTGCAGTTATTCCACGATCTCATGATAAATTTAATGAAAGCCACACACCTTGTATTTTCCAAGGTTATCCATATGGTCACAAAGGTTACAAGGTCTGCGATCTGAAAACACATCAAGTATTTTTTCTCGTGACGTGAATTTTTATGAAAGAGTTTTTCCGTATAAATAAAAATACTTTTCTTCTCGAAAAAAGTCAAACACGAGTACCTTTGCCATTGTCGATCGATGATCCTGATCAAACTTTGCCAAGCCAAATTCCAGCACAAGAAAATATTGGTCCAGGCATAATACATTCATATTTGGCTCCAAGTGACACCATAACTGTTGAACACTCACAGGGTCAGATTATTGAAGCATCAAGAGCACCTCTTTTTCCGTTCGACCTCAACCCACCAGAACTCAACAAGCTCAGCTTAAAGATTTTCTGGTTAAACACCCATAGTAATAAAGTTTCTTCAAGCTCATCCAGTACAACTCTCTCAGTATTTGTCAAGCTTATCCTTATGTCAGCATGTCTCCTACTCTTATTTTCCACATCTCATACATGTTTTCTTTCAGCCATTACCAAAACCATAATGACCCAACGTCTTACAAACAAGCAGTACAGGTAGAACACTGGAAGCAGGCTATGAGAAAAGACTGGGAAACACTTGAACAAAAACGCACATGGACATTAAAACATCATCTATAGATTAAAAAGCTATTGGTTGTATATGGGTCTAAAAAATTAAGTTATACTCTGATGGATAGATTGAACGTTATAATGTGTGCCTAGTCACTAAAGGATACAATCAAGTAGAAGGTTCAAATTATAATGAAACATTTGCTCCAGTTGCCAAGCTCACTAGAGTTCGTGTTCTTTTAGACGTTTGGTTGTGCGTAATTGGGATCTCCTTCAACTGGACGTGCATAATGCTTTTATTCATGGAGATTTACATGAATAAGTCTACATGCAACCACTACCTAGATATTTGTCGGATAAAGATAATAGAGTGTGTCGCCTTCTTCAGTCACTTTATAGATTAAAGCTAGCCTCAAAGACATGGTTTTCTAAGTTTTGTACGGCTATTTTATAGTTTGGCTTTACACAATCCAAGGCTGACACTTCATTATTTTTTTTATTGATGATGAAATCCTTTTGCAGGCATTCATGTATATGTAGATTATGTCATTCTTTCCACCAATGATTCGTTTAATTTGAAAGCTTTGAAAGGCGACGACTTCGCATCCTGGTTTCCTATAAAAAATTTGGGCCATCTTAAGTATTTTCTTGGTCTAGAAGTTGCTCGCAGTTCAGAAGGAATAGTTCTTTCACGGCGAAAGTACACGCTGGATAGTTAAAGTCAAACATGCATGCTGGCATCTAACAAGTAAAATTTCCCATGGAGCAGCGCATCGACGTTTAGCTGTGGATGAAAGTTCTTATCTTTACGTCCCTGAGCCTTTTTGCAAATTAGTTGGGAGGTTGATTTATACCTATGTTACTAGGCCTGATATTTGTTATTCGGTTCATTTGCTATCTCAATTCATGTGTCGGCCTCAATAGCATCACTAGTTAGCTGCTCTCCGAATATTGCGTTATTTAAAGCTTGCACCAAGCCAAGGCATTTTCTTTTCAATATCAAGTCCTCTGTCTATAAAAGAATTTTTTGATTCAGATGGGGCAAGTTGTCCACTCACCCATCGTTCAATCAGTGGGTAGATCATATATCTTGGTCATTCACCTATTTCATGGAAGAGCAAAAAAGAGTAACAGTGTACGGTTCTTCCGCTGAAGCATAATATCGTTCCATGGCAACAATTGCTTGTGAGATTATTTGGTTACGACAATTACTTTCAGACTTATATGTCCCTCATTCACATCTGGTTCCTTTATATTGTTATAGTCAAGCGGCACGTCATATTGCCAATAATCCAGTTTATTATGAACGGACTAAACATATTGAGTTGGGCGGTGGTCATTTGTTCGGGACTATATTCACTGAGTTTGTTGGTCTGCCATCAAATTTCAACACAACATCAACTTGACGATGTTTTTATTAAAGCTTTAGGTGCGCACCAGTTTCAAATATTGATTGCCAATTACACTACTAAAAAAGGCCAAAGAGACCTAGAAAAGAGACCTCACGAGGTCTGTTTCGGGTCGGTAAAAAGAGACCTAAAAAGAGACCTCAACGCTAGGTCAGTAAAATGCAGGTCACTTTTTTACAGACACCTCATGAGGTCGCCAAACGGATACCTCACGAGGTCACCAACAAATTATATGATTTTTTACAAAAAGAGACCTCATGAGGTCACTATTGTATTATTTAATTTAATTTTATATTTTTATATAGAGACCTCATGAGGTCACAATTTTATTATATTATTTAATTTTAAATTTTAATAAAGAGACCTCATTAGGTCGCTAAGATATTATTTAATTTAATTTATATTATTTTAAAGTAGAGACCTCATGAGGTCTCTGTTCTGCATTTATTGTTGGACACCTCGTGAGGTCTCCATAATGAAATTACGGAAAATATAATGCAGAAAAGAGACCTCATGAGGTCTCTTTTCTGCATTTATAAAATATAAAACGTTAATTAGAGACGTGATGAGGTCTCTATTATGAAGTAGCTGAAAAAAATTAATACAAAAGGGAGACCTCATGAGTCTCTTTTCTGCATTTATAAAATAGAAAATGGTAAATAGAGACCTCATGAGTCTCTATTATGAAATATCTGGTAAAATTAATGCAAAAAAGAGACGTCATGAGTCTCTATTATGAAATATCTGAAAAATAATGCAAAAAAGAGACCTCATGAGGTCTCTATTATGAAATATCAGGAAAATTAATGCAAAAAAGAGACCTCATGAGGTCTCTTTTTCTGGAAAAAAACTGGCCGAAAATTATTATTTCTGCGGCTTCTCATCACCTGTCATTTTAATTCAGTACCCAAATCACACTCAAAGAGCTTCAAAAACTCAACTGAAGCATTACATTTACTAAATATTCTCTTATCAACTCAATTGCAACTCACTTCAACATAATTATATATTAACAAAAACCATGATATCCATAAGTCATATAATACATTCCAACGTTATCATGTATTTACAAAACAAATAATTCCCATCACAAAATTATAAAGTTAAACAAAAATATCCATAAGTTAACTATCACAAGTCTAAACTTCACTAATGTGGTCGCCACATAATCATCACTTTCTTCATCACTTTCTTCATCAGTATTAGTCTCATGGGTCATATTTCTTTGTTGACCATACATTGGATATTGAGTAGGTTGAGATTGAGGAGGTCGAGGAGGGAAAGTGACATCACCAGAACAAGGGGGAATCCCTCCTGAGGCAAGTAATGCATCGAATTGAGCCTTAAGACCCGCAAACTGTAATTCCAACCTCTTTCCCTAGCCCGTGATTCTTCGGCTTGGCTAGATAGCTCAACAATCTTTTCTCCATAGCCAAATTTTTCTTCATTGATTCATCATGATTTTAACTATTTAGGCCTTCAAACTAAGAAGAAAATTCACGAAAGGTTTTATGCGGCATTCCATATGCATACCCATATCTACTCGGCCCACAAGTCAAGTCTAACCAACTCTCTCATCCTGTTTTGAGTAAGTGGCATACCTCGATTTTCTTCCGGCAGATTTTTTTGTAATCCTCCAAAGCTTGAAGATATCGATTCTAAATTGAATGTTATCATATGAGAATATAAATTTAGAAATAAGTAATTATTTTTTAAAATTAGAGGCTTACATAGGTCACTTCAGCTCGCGCAGTTCATCCCACACGTCTGGATCTTCAGGATTTTTGTTCTTTCTAATGTGTGTTGCCTTAAATGCCTCAGCTTCAGTTATCGGTCTTCCTAGTTCCTTTTCCTACATAAAATAATAAAGTTATAATCAAGAGTAATTAATATTAATACATAAAATATATAAACACAAATAAAAATGATACACACCAATTTCCTCCTCGCACTTCCTTGACTTTGAGCCCCACTTGTGTGTAGAGAACCACCCTCAGTAGATGATCTTGCCTTTTTACCGATCTCACTCATGTGCTTAAATCTTGGATCATATTTCCAATGCACGAGTAATTTTTCCCAATCCTCCGTAGAACCCAGCTAGGTTTGGTATTATCTCTACGAGCTTTATTAAACAAACTAGCAAGAGTATGCGTAGCTTTCTTGTGAAAGTTTGCACAAATTTTGGCCTCATGTTCCGGAGGCAAACACATTTTTTCTACAATAGCATAAATTATTTTATTTGATAAGTATTAATGAAGACAAGTATTTTAATAGTGTTAAACCAATAAATTCGAATATACCCTGAACTCCAAAAATATTTGTCTCTTGAGATTGCTAGGGAACTTGCCCATGTAGGATAAGCATCTCTATAGAGTTCTTTGATTGTCTGAGAAATGATCCCCACAACATCATCTGGATTGAACTGTAATAAAAAGTTTTAACATTACAAGTTAAAACAAATACAATTAAATCATATAATAATAACATACCATATTTTTTTTTAAAACTTACGTGTAGCCTTCAGGCTCAATGACAAGTCTATTATGCATGTCCCTCATGCCAACTTGTGTATTGTCATGACCAGGTGTATCTAACTGATTTGGTAGGAGTGTTAGGCTCAGAACTATTACCTTGAATGCGAAGACTCGACATCATAAGTTGTGAAGCAGATGATGATGATGGCTGTGAGTCTGCAGGGTTGTGAGTATTAGTGCGAGAGACACTAGACGTTGGTCGATTATCCTCTGGAGGCAAAACACTGTATCCCTGTGGGGTAGCATTCCCTGATGTGGTCATCATCAAAGGTACCTGAGGAGGCGCTGAGTATATTCCAGTGGTGGATGCATAGGTCGAAGGAGGATTAATACGTGGAGGCACGGTCGGCCTAGAATAGCAATGTGGCAGAGTGTCTTTTGGTGGGAGAGATGATTGTGTTGTCTGATCTTATATGTATACCTGTTTGTTGTCTACTAACCATACCTTCTTTATTATTTTCTTTTTGGGGCCATTATCAATATCTTTATTCTTACATTTACCTGTCATCTAATTAGTAACAAAAACATTCAAGTCAAAGGTTGTTAGATATTGAAGATATGAGAGACAAACATCATCCAGTAGCTTATCTAGCAGTTCATCACTTTTTAAAATAAAATAAAGCCACAACCACAAGTACAAAATAGTATCGAAAACAACATCCAACAAAAGGCACACGAGAACATATGAAGTTGAAGTTATTGAAATTAAAACAAAAAGCACACAAGGATAGATTAATAAATTACTCTCTGTATCATTAATAAATCTATAAAGCACTGAATACGGAGATACAATGGTAATTACTAATCCTCCTCGTCCTCTTCTTCATCCTCATTCTCATCCTCATCCTCATCCTCGTCCTCATATTAATCTCATCCTCATCATCATACTCAAACTCATCCTCATGAATTGTTGCATTTGCCCCTTCATTTGTTATTTCTTCCATATCAACCTCTTCTAATATGTGTTCAGGATGCTCTAAATCATTTTCTGATTTAATATCGACGGTGTGGTGAACAATTGATGAATCATCATTTTGGTATGCTACATTCAACACGTTTTCAACTTCCACACGGCCCATGGGTTTGGTTTTAAAAACCACCCACCAATCAGCTTTATCTGGACGCAAGGGATAAGGAACATAGTACACTTGCTTAACATTTTGTGCAATAATAAAAGGATCATAAGCTTCATATTCCTTGTGTGCTTTACTTCAATGATATTATATTGTTTGATTTCTCTCGTACCTCTTTTGGGGGTTGGATCAAACCACTTGCATCTAAATAATATAATTTTTTTTGTAGGCCAACCGGAATACTCCATTTCCAAAACCTCCTTGAATACCCCATAATAATCAACTCCATCTAGATTTCCATCACCACCTTTTACCCAAACTCCACTATTGTTATTTTTTTATATTTGGAGTATTCTTCAGTAGTGAATTTAAAACCATTAACAACATACTTATTCATTGAATAAGTCTTGATGGGTCCCCAAGAAATGTCCTTCAAAAATTGGTCAATTGACCATTTTTTGTGTCACAAATCTATAAATATTTAAAAAGTAAGAAATTGGCATCAATTAAATATAAATTATTTAATAATAATAGTATTATGAAAATATTATAAGGCTTACGTAATCTTGAAACCACTTTGAGAAATTCTCAAATACTCTTTCATTGCCATATAAATGCATAAAGTAACTGTCAAAGAAGATGGATATTGAGTTAATTGTTTTGTCTTGTAATTATATATTTTAGTGAGAAAAAAACTTACTCAACAAATGGTTTAACTTGTGGGCAATTTAATAAGACATGTGTAGATGCAGACTGCAACTCAATGGCACTAAGTCCTCCTTGTGCGTTTTTTGAACCTTTGCCTAGTTGATTGAAGATTTATAGTGGCTTTATAGTCTCACCACCATCATCATGGCAATTGGGTCTATTTTGAAAGCATGACACACTTGTTTTAAAGTAATAAGAACCAAAATTAGTTATCTCCCTATTAAGATGGAATTGAACCATTGAGCCTTCAACTCTATGATTTTGTTTCATGCCCCGTTTAGACTTTCCAATAGTCCTACATTATACATTGTTATCATTGATTTAAACAACATATTAATATAAAAATATTAATAGTTAAATATTTACCTTTCAAAAGGATACATCCATCTATATTAAATCGGACCTCCAAGGCGTGCTTCATGCACTAGATGTACAGGAAGATGCTCCATCACATCGAAAACTCCAGGTGGAAGAATATTCTCCAACTTATTCGTAATTACAGGAATATTCTGATCCATCTGAACTAGGTTGTCTTCCCTTAACGTATTAGAACACAAGTCCTTGAAGAACAAACTGATTTCAGTCATAGGTTTACAAATTCTATCAGGCAAGCCACTAAATGCAACAGGGAGTAATGTTTCCATGAAGACATGACAATCATGACTTTTCATACAATGTAATTTTCCATGCTCCATATCAACACATTTTCCTAAATTTGAAGCATGTCCAGCAGGCATCTTAAGTTTCTCGACCCATTCACAAATTTTACGCTTTTGATCTGTTGTAAATGAATAACTAGCCTTAGGCTTGAAGAACTTGTTGTTCTTTTTCTCTTGCAACCATAACTCTTTTCTCCAGTAATATTGAGGTAAGTCCTTTCTAGCTTTAACACTATCTTTTGTCTTGCCTGTGACATCCATTACTGTGTTAAATAAATTATCAAAGTAATTTTTTTCAATATGCATAAAATCAAGATTATGTCGAAGAAGATTGTCCTTCCAATATGGTAACTCCCAGAATATGCTTTGTTTTGTCCAGTTATGTGCAACACCATATCCATCAAATTTATAGGTTTGTTCTTTTGCGACCTTTGGAAAGTTTTGAACCCTCCCAAACTTGTTCTCTAGTTAAGATTGGAGGAGGATAACCTGTTCAACAGAATTCTTCTGAATGCATTTTTCAAACTCCTAAACTCATGATCCATTGGCAAGAACTGTCGATGAAAGTCAAACAAGAATTTTTACGACCATGTTTCAAAGTGAATGATTTAGTATTTTCCATACAATAGGACAAGCTAACTTTCCTGCTGTCATCCACCCTGACAACATTCCATATGCTGGAAAATCATTAATAGTCCACATTAAGGCAGCCCGCAAATTAAAATTCTGCTTAAGAGACACAACAAATGTTTCAACCCCTTGAACCCACAATTGTTTCAACTCATCAATCAAAGGTTGCAAGTATACATCATTTCAATACTTTTGGATTCTGAGGGCCAGGAATTACACAATTGAGAAATATATATGGACTGGTCATACACATCTAGGGTGGAAGATTATATGGTGTTACAAATACAGGCCAACAAGAATATGGTGCAGCAGAAACAGAATGTGGCGTGAATCCATCTTAACATAAACCCAATCTAATGTTACGTGCTTCAGCTGCAAATTGTGGATATGTACTATCAAAATGCTTCCATGCCTCTCCATCGGATGGATGACACATAACTCCAGGTGGTCTTCTATGTTCATGGTGCCATCTCATTGAGGAGCAGATCTATTAGATGCATACAACCTCTTTAACCTTGGTATAAGAGGTAAGTAATGCATTGCCTTCATAGGAACTTTCTTCCCACTAGCTGTCTGTTTATAACGACATTTTCCACAAAACTTACACGATTCTAGATCAATATCATCCTTATAATAAAACATGCAACCATATTCACAACAATAAATTCTCATCGATGACATTCCTAACTTTGATACCAACCTCTTTGCCTTATAGAAAATATCAGGTATCTCTAGATTTGGGTCAACTAAATCATTAATAAGGTCAATCACAGAGTCCATTGCCCCTTGAGGAACATTCCAATCTGATTTGATACTTAATAATCTAACCGCAATAGACAACTGTGAGTGTGACTCACCCATATAAAGGTCGACTAGCAGATTCCAATTGTTCAACGAAAATTTTACATTCAATATTAGGAGCTTCTTCACCTTGATTAGCAAAATCAAAATCAGAATGCACACCAAAAACATCTTGAACCATGTCATCAATTCTATAATTTTGTGCATTAGAATTCACATTGCTACTACTTTCACCAGGAACATAATGTTGGAATACATCAAAGTTATTATCAATTTCTCCATGACTAGTCCACACAGTGTATTCTTTTTTAAACCCATTTCGATAGATATGAAGCTCAACAACATCTGGTTTTTCATAATTCAAACATTGACATTTATTACAAGGACACTTAATCATACCACTACGTTGAAAAGGATCTAATGTCTTTGCATACTCCACAAAACCAATGACACCTTCTACAAATTCAGGTCTTAGCCCCATTGGACCAAATTACTCATTATACCTCCAACTACGATCCATCTACATAAGAATCATAAAATAAATTTGTCAAGCACTAACACAATAGTTACAAATTTAACTTATTAACCAACTTACCAAATTTCTAAGTCTAATTAGTCTAGTTTTAACTAAATTCTAATACTATAGTAACAAGTTTAAATTATTAACTAACTTAACAATTTATAAAGTTTAATTAGTTTAGTATAACTTAATACTAACACGATAGTTACAAACTTAACAAATAATTATTTCTAAAATTTAAGCTAAGTGTCAACACTAGATGGATACAAATTGATTTTCAAAATAAAATCAATTTTGTCATCAATAGGATCAACTAGTGTTGGTACTTATGCTTAACAAATAATTATTTCTAAAATTTAAAGCTAAGTGTCAACACTAGATGGACACAAATTGATTTTCAAAAGAAAATCAATTTTGTCATCAATAGTATCAACTAGTGTTGGTGATATTTGGTTCTCATTTGTAGTATATTATGACTTATAATTATGTAGATTAATGTTAGGGATTGGGAATGTTTGTTGATTCATGTTCACATCTCTATTATATGTATATCATTCTACATCTGACTATTATTATATGTATATGATTAGACATCTCTAATGTTTATTAATTTAGAGTAAATGAGTCATCCAACTTATTATTAATTAAAAAACAATTTTCACTTCACAAGTTCCCAATATTGCTTTTGTTTGATGAAAAAGAGATGTTAAAGAGTAAAAATCACAAATTATCAAATTCATAACAAATAAGTATTGTGCAAAGTGCAATACATCACAATGAGATATAAATATATAATAATACAATCAAATGAACCTCAAAAACACATCATCTCAATGATCTAGCACATTTAGTTTCAATAACCAAAATAAATAAATTTACCTGGAGATGGAGGCGCTGCTAACGAGGCGACTACAACTGCCAGCGGAGAGCTGGCGGCGGTGCCAGAGCTGGCGGCGGAGAGCTGGAGATGAGCGAGAGGGTCGACGGAGAGCGATGAGAAGAGGGTCGACAGAGAGCTATGAGCGAGAGGGTCGACAGAGAGAGAGAAAGAGAGAGGCGGTCTACGATCGACGACGAGAAAGAGAGAGGCGGTCGACGAAGAGAAAGAGAGGGCGGTCGACGAGGTCAGTTAGAAAGAGAGAGAGGCGCGCGGTCGACCAAAAAATTAAGAGAGAGGGAAGAAAGAGCTATTTTAATTTGGCTAGGTTTTTGGTTTTGTTTAAGAGACCTCATGAGGTCTCTAACTTTTTAAATATTCAATTAAATTAATTATTATTTTTAATTTAAAAGTATAAAATAGTTATAAAATTAGAGACCTCATGAGGTCTCCAATTTAATGAGAATTTGATTAAAAATTTAAATTTTTTAAATAAGTCAGGTAAAAAAAAATTATTCATTAAATTGACCTCACGAGGTCTCTCATACATAAAAAAAAATTAAAAGATATTAATTTAAATAGCGACGTCATGAGGTCTCTTATTTTTGACCTATTTTTGAGGTCTCCGTTTCTAGGTCTCTTTTTGGCCTTTTTTTAGTAGTGCAACTTTGGCATTTGGACCTCCATGCTTCAACTTGCGGGGGCGTAAAACCGTACTTGGTAGTTAGTTATAGATATGCATTAATTTGAGAATTATCAGGATTTGGTATACAGTTTGTATCATATAGGACTCTTCTAGGTATATAGTTTGTATTCTAGTAGGAGTTAACTACATCGGTTCTTGTATTTTGTATCTTAAAGAACACCTTGCTCTTTCCTTATCTGAATAAGATCGATCCTCTGTTTACCACATTCATCAGTATATATAGTATATGTATTTTTATAAAATTCAGGTACTGATAAATTTAAAAAGAAATTTTCGTAAGGAAAATATCAATTATAAATTCAATATTGTTTAGTTGATTGTATTATCTTTTCTAGAATCTTATGTGGCTATTTGATTTTAATATCCTTTCTATTTTCTCATGTGGCTATATAATTAGTTGTCTAGCTATTTAATTCTGATGATTATCATGAACCAACATTATTGTGTTCTTATACTTTGTACTTACTTTCTTTATTCTCTTTTCAGTATTTTTTATTCTTTCATTATTGAATATCTAAAGTCTCTCTAACATGAAAACATTCTACATTATGTAAAATCTATTGTTCTTTGTATATAAAAGGAAAATTTTTTGGTGTCTTATTCAAATTTCAAGCACTATAATCTACACTATTTCAATTCCATTAGATAAACTTATAAAATTCATCTCTATACTATTTTATAGTCATCATATTTTAATAATATTTTAGATCATGTTTTATTATTCAAACTTTCTATATTATAATTTTCACTGAAATTTAAATTATTTGCATTCAACCTTCATAATATCCGCATATTATCACGCCCCGAGCCTACACCATAGGCGGGACTGATACTCCATAATCATTGTTGTGTCCACAAGACCTTTGTTTTTGGTTTTGTACTTAGCGGAATACTTTAATCAACAAGATAAACTCATGAAATAAAATTAGAATGTTGTAAAGGAAACATTCAGTTGGCCAATGAGGCAACTCAAGTCTTCTGACAAAACAAATAAAATGAAAAGACTAATGAACTAATATATTCTAACTATCTATGAAGCCTCTAATACCATTAGGGATGCCAGGACAAAACCTCCAATCATCCTAACAACTGAAACGACAAACAATGATAAAAGAGATCTTAGGGAAAGTAAGGAGGCTCATCAATAACTCTGAATGCTCGACTGGATCAATAAAGTGTTGGGTAATGATCTTGGTTACCTGTATCTGGATAAATAAAATGATGCAGGTCAAATGGTGTCCGTATATTAAATTTACGAACATGTGATTGGAAATCTAAACAAGACACAAGCTTGAACTGGGATATGAAATAAATGCATACTTCATCTCTACTTACTCATGGTTACTTAACTCAATGTTGAAATAACACAATATAGATGCAGTTTAAATAAAGAATTTAAACAGTAAATACATCTCAAATAATTGGAAAATACAATAATGTCTTAATTGTATATAAAATACAAAAATTAACCCTATATGGGAGATTCTCTAATAGAGAAACATTACTATGAGCTATGTGATGATGCAACATCTCGTCCACGCTGCCAGAACAGTCTTATACCTTGTCGAGATATAGAATGCCTCATATCGGGGCTTAATACTTGTAACGACCCCGTGATTAGGACCTACAGTAACCCTCCTATGAGAGAACCACTACTAAAACCAAACTAACCAAATTAATGAAACTAAAGCATTTAATGATGCATAAAAAGTTTAAATGAACAATAAAAATGGAGTTCCCATAAACTCCAAACAGTTAATAAAACAACTAACATAACTATGGGGGAAATTCACCATAGAGTCTGAAAGTCAATATACCAAAACTCTAAGGTACAAAAAGTCTAAGAGAAGGGGGGGTACAATCCCAAAACTAACATACAAATAATATCTAAAACACCAGTCTGAGTTCGAAGAAAATGGACTAAAAAATAAAGGATTCATGGCATCCTAAAAGAACTAGCTCACCCTTGAATCTTGTCTCGATCAATTATTTCCTAGATAATGTCTATCAGTAGAAACCTGAAGAAGCCCTGTAATTAACAAAAGAACGACCAAGTTGAGTATCAATACACAACCACAATTTTCTTTACTGGTAGGATCAGACGACTATTTCAATAGGCGAAACATATGAAAGCAATCAGAACACATTAAACATAGATATACAAAATGCATACAGTTAAAATTTCAAGAGCAATTTAACATTTCACAACGTTGAATAGCTGAGAATAAGCTAAGAAACTAAAAATAATCATTTTTTAAAAGAAAAGAGAAAATCTGGAAAAAGTTAAGTGATGAAAGTGAGTTTTTGTTATTTCCAAACGACCATAACTTCTAGTTCAGGATGAGTTAGATGTGCTTTTAGATATGGGTGGAAAGATCATGGAATAATCTTACCAACGCTGCCATGTTTGTACGATTTCAATGTCGTATGAGTAAGTTATGCCTTTCGAAAGTTGGGTCGTTGGATTGCAGAAAGTCCTAATCCGAATTTAGGGAAGATCAAACTGGTCTTTTCACCAATTAATTTCCTATTTCATTTTAGGGATTTATTGGGGGGTAAAAACAAGTCTTTGATCAGTTTGGAAAAGTTAGAATTACTCTTAGGGCTTTGAGAAGAGAGAAAAGAACAAAGGAAGGGAGAGAAGTCAACCTCTACGAGTGGATTCATTGGGTAAAATCCTTATCAACATATGTGAGATCTTTTAGTGTTGGATCAGTTCACGCACACACGAAACTTGTTTCAATTAATTGATTCTCAACTTAGTTAAATGATAAAAAGTGAAGTTCTTGCTGGTTGAGTTGTTGAATGCCTAGTGTTGATTTGATTCATGTTTCCAGATTGTTTTTCGAGTTAAATCTATTGGGTATTGAGGGTATTGATGATCCTATGTATTTGGGTAACGAACCATGGAAGTTTAGAGGGTTTAGAAAGAAAAATGGAAGAGAAAAAGTCGAGAACGTATGTCCATAGGGCCTTGGGGAGCCGCGCCTCCTATAGCCCCAC
>JAKWJD010001683.1:0-35677 GCA_027705065.1 Solanum peruvianum | reverse complement strand
ATCTATCCTCAAATTACTAAACTAAAAACGTCTAAAGAAGCTAAAAGTACATAAGAAGCTAGTCCATGCCGGAAGTCAAGGCATCAAGACTTGAAGAAGAAGATCCAGTCCAAGCTAGACGCATTAGCTCACCCTGAATTTCCGAAAGTAGTGAAGACTGGCTAGATCTACTGTTGAGTTGAAGTTGACGGAACGTTCGCTGCATTCCACAAATAACAAAGAAGAAAACATAAAAGTAGGGGGTCAGTACAACCATAAGTACTGAGTAAGTATCATCGGCCAACTCAAAATAGAATATATATCAGTTAATATCATAAATTAACTATAATACTCAACATGTAGCAACAATAAGTACTAAAATCATCAATAAGTACTAACAAGTTCATCCATGAGGACTCAAGCCTCAATATCATACTCATTTGGGAATTAGATTCATTAGATTGAATTCATTAACATATTTCAAGATTCATTATCTTTATTCCCCTCGTGTCGGTACGTGACACTCCGCTCCATGTACTATCCTGGTGTCGGAACGTGACACTCCGATCCATATTCTATCCTGGTAAATGCCGGAACGTGGCACTCCGATCCTCATTCTATCCTGGTACCGGAATGTGGCACCCGATCCATATTCTATCCTGGTGTTGGAACGTGACACTCCGATCCTCATTCTATCCTTGTACCGGAACGTGGCACCCGATCCATATTCTATCTTGGTGTCGGAACGTGACACTCCGATCCTCATTCTATCCTGGTACCGGAACGTGGCACCCGATCCTCTATTTCTATCCTGGTACCGGAACGTGGCACCCGATCCCCTAATTCATCAAGCCTTCTCTATACCAAGGCATCATCAATCCCATTATATAATATATCAAGCCTTCTTTCATACTAAGGCATCATCATTAACAAGTGAATTAGGGTTTCTTTCAAGTTTTAGGATTTAATAGCTTCATCATGCTTATTCTATCACAATTTCATAATCACAATCATGCAAGCATACAAGTAAGCATATAGAAGGGTTTACAATACTACCAACACATACCATTCGCTATTAAGAGTTTTACTATAAGATAGCATAAAAACCATAACCTACCTCCACCGAAGACTAGTGATCAAGCAAGAATTTTCCCCAAAGCTTTGCTATCCTCTTTGTTTTCTCTCTTTCTCGTTCAATTCCCTCTCTCTCTTGTTCTTTCTATTTTCTTATTCAAACCCTCTTTCTTTTACCCTAATTAACATATAATTAAGTGTAATAGATGACAATAATACCCCACTAATTAATCCAAAGTTACCTCTTTTATCCCTCAAGAATTTGAGTTATTAATGTAAACCCACGAAATCTATAAATAAGGAAAGAATAGTCCAAAACGTCCCTTAAAACATGTAAAGAAATCCGATTCTGCCTGGGATTTGCGCAACCTATGTCGGGCCGTCGGGCCTGCGACGGTCCGTCACCAAGGTCGTCGCAAGGACCAAAATTCTATTTTTCACCAAGTTAGTTCTGGAAGAATAAAAAACAATAGAAAAGTAGAATTAAGAAAATATTGACTAAACTTTAGTAATAAGTTTAAGTTAATCTAAAAGCTACTTTCCCCGGCAGCGGCGCCAAAATTTGATGCGCTCAAACATACTTCTCAAATAAGAAGTAAAGCGGTCGTATCAAGTAAAGAACCCAACTAATGAGGTTGGGATCGATCCAACGAGGAAAATAGTTCAGACTTAACTTTATTCTATTATTACTATTATTTAGTCAACTATTTCCCTAGAAAACAAAAGACGAAAAAAGGGGGTTTTATTTCTAAATTAATGAAAATAATTAACTAAATTAATGTAAACAACTAACATATTCAAATCTCGGAGCTTAATTAATTAATAAAAATAAGTAGGGATTAAGTAATTCCCACAGGTTCCTAACTTGATAATTCTAACTATAACAATTATTTCCTAGTATCTTACATGTAAAGTGATAAGTTATGTATCTCTAAATCCTTTGTCCGGCATCTAGAAAATTTCACTCTGCGCCCTGGTCTGGCTACGGGAGTTGCTATACTAACCCTTACCTTTACCTCATATTAAGCATTGTATTTGATATTTGACTAAGTTATTACCTCGTACCAACCGACACTAGACTATTAGATAGTGTATACTAAATCTATGTTGATAATTTATTTCCTATTATCTACCTCCTTGGTCCGGCAAGAAGCATTAAGGTGAGTTCTAACGTTGGTCATCCGTTAAAAAGACTTCTAAACGAAAAGAGTTATCAATACACGCAAGACACTATTCTAGAATTGCTATTTTAGCTAGATTTTACCTCATTATTCACCCATGGTTCCCACAATCCTAGTTATGGAGTTTAGTTACCCATGTTCATAATCACACTATTCATATATTTAATATAAGAATTCATGTACTTATATTAATGAGAAAAAATAAAATCCAGAAATTCACTTGATTAATCATTAAAAACACCAACAATCAATTCCAGAAAAAGTGTATCAATTACTGAAATTAATTCTTCAAAACTTGGACAAGAGAACTAAAAATTATCGAAAAGTCTCCCAAAAAGTCTCACCCCAAAAATGAGGTTTTTTCAAACTATTTATAAAAACAAAAACCTAATAAAAGAAGGATTATAATTACTGAAAATCTGTCCAAACGTGTCTGAGTCAACGGATGTCGTGACGGACCGTAGTGGTCACGATGGGCCGTCATGGCCTCCGTCGTCCCATACTTCACAAATTCTTCTGCTTCTTTCTTCATTACCCTCAATGAACAGGTATGACGGACCGTTCCAAGCACGACGGTCCATCGAGGGTCTCCGTTCCATAATACTTTAACTTCTCGGAATTTGGGTACTAGGACTACTCTCTTATCATTATGATGAACCTGCAGGACGGATCGTCAAGGCTATGACGGTCTGTCATGGACTTTCTTAATCCCACAATAGGTCAGACTTCCCCATCTTCCTTAACAGCTTCTCTCTTCAGTACGATGCCACCTACGGACCGTCATAAGCTCCCTAGGTGGTCTCTTCTGCATTTCTCGCTCAAGAACTTCTGCGTTCATCTTTGGACAGATTTCCTGGAAATAAGGAGAAACTTACATAAAAATCAATACAAAAAGACTTTTGGACACACACTCAATTTAAGGAAAAAACATTAAAAATATTGTGAAACCATGGTACATCAGTACCTAGATTAGTGTTCCCAAGGTAGATCAATTGAAGAACCAGATCCTTGAGGGAGCCCATGGGTCCCGCTACTCTATTCATCCGGGTTCGACAAAAAATTATCATTACCTTAGGGAATTATATTGGTGGGAAGGTATGAAGAAGTACATAGCGGATTTTGTTGCGAAGTGTCCGAATTTCCAACAAGTAAAAGCCGAACATCTAAATTTGGGTGACTTACTACAAGAAATCCAAGTTACTACTTGGAAGTGGGAAGACATTAATATGGATTTTGTAGTGGGTTTACCTCGTACTCAAAGTTAATATGACACCGTATGGGTGGTAGTGGATAGGTTGACGAAGTACGCTCACTTTATTCCCGTCAAGTCTACTTATTCGGCAGAATATTTTGCTAGGATCTTTATAGATGAGATGTGTGTCGTGGTATTCCATTATCCATTATATCGTATTTGGTGCACAATTTACATCTAGGTTTTGGAGGTCATTCCAAGAAGGGTTGGGTACTAAAGTGAAGTTGAGTATCATGTTTCATCCCCAAACGGATGGTCAAGCAGAGCATACTATTAAAACCCTTGATGATATGCTTAGGTCTTGTATTATTGATTTCAAGGGAAATTGGGATAAGCATTTTCCTTTGGTGGAGTTTTCTTATAATAATAGTTTTCATTCATCCATATCCATGGATCCCTATGCAACCCTGTATGGTAGGAGGTGTATGTCTCCTATTGGATGGTTTGAAGTGGGTGAGCCTTCTCTTCTTGGTCCCAATTTGATTTATAAGACTTTGGAGAAATTTCATATCATAAGGAACCAGTTGCAAACGGCCTATAGTCGGTAAATATTATGCCGATATAGGAGAAGGGATTTGGAATTTGAAGAAGGTGATAAGGTGTATTTGAAAATTTCACCTATGAAAGGGGTTGTGTCACGACCCAAATCGGCGACGCGACTGGCACCCACATTTACCCTCCTATGTGAGCGAACCAACAATCTAAACCTTAACATTTCAATGTATATCAACAGGAAATAATGCGGAAGACTTAAACTCATCAATAAAACAATTCAAAACTATTATTATTATCCCTCAAAATCTGGAAGTCATCATCACAAGACATCTATGATCAAATTACTATCTAAGAATGTCTAAGAAGCTAAAAATACATAAGAAGCTAGTCCATGCCGGAAGTTCAAGGCATCAAGACTTGAAGAAGAAGATCCAGTCCAAGCTAGACGCGTTAGCTCACCCTGAATTTTCGATGGAGTGAAGACTGGCTAGATCTACTGTTGAGTTGAAGTTGACGGAACGTTTGCTGCATTACACAAATAACAAAGAAGGAAACATAAAAGTAGGGGGTCAGTACAACCACAAGTACTGAGTAGATATCATCGGCCAACTCAAAATAGAAGATAATATATATCGAGGAATATTATAAATCAACTATAAACTCAACATGTAGCAACAACAAGTATTATAATCGTCAATAAATACCATCAAGTTCATCCATGAGGGCTCAAGCCTCAATACCATACTCATTTGGGAATTAAGTTCATTAGATTGAGTATATTTATCTTCTTTCAAGATTCATTATCTTTCTTCCTCTTGTGTCGGTACGTGACACTCCGATCCCCTACCACTATGTGTCGGTACGTGACACTCCGATCCCCTATATGTGTCGGAACGTGACACTCCGATCCCCTATATGTGTCAGAACGTGACACTCTGATCCCCTATATGTGTCGGAACGTGACACTCCGATCCCCTATATGTGTCGGTACGTGACACTCCGATCCCCTAATTCTACGTGTCGGTTCGTGACACCCGTCCCACTAATACTATGTGTCGGAACGTGACACTCCGATCCACTAATACTATGTGTCGGAACGTGACACTCCGATCCACTAATACTATGTGTCGGAACGTGACACTCCGATCCACTAATCTCATTATATCCGTTCATCAAGCCTTCTCTATACCAAAGCATCATCAATCCCATTACTTTAATCCATAAAGCCTTCTTTTATACCAAGGCATTATCATTAATAAGTAGATTAAAGTTTCTTTCAAGATTTGGGATTCAATGGTTTTCATCATGCTTGTTTTATCAAAATCACATAATCATATTCATACAAGCATACAATTAAGCATATAGACAGGTTTACAATACCACCAATACATATCATTCACTATTAAGAGTTCACTACGAGTATCGTAAAATAAACCATAACCTACCTCCACCGAAGACTAGTGATCAAGCAAGAATTCCCAAAGCTTTGTTTTCTCCTCAGCCTCTCGATCGATAACTCTCTTTCTCTTGGTTCTTTCTGTTTTGTTTTATTCAAACCCTCTTTCCTTTACCCTAATTATCATATAATTAAGACTAAAAGAGGACAATAGAACCCACTAATTAACTTAAGGTTACCTCTTTTAACCCCCAAGTAATTAGACTTATTAATATTAACCCTCAATCTTTATAATTAAGGAAAGAATAGTCCAAAACGACCCTTAAAACGTGTATAGGAATCCTATTCTGCCTGGGAGTTGCGCAACCTGTGACGGGCCGTCGTGCCTGCGACGGTCCGTCACGGTGGTCGTCGCAGCCTCCCAAAATTCAGGTGAACTGTGACGGCCCGTCACACCAGTGACGGTCCGTCCTGCACCTCCGTCCTGACGGTCAGAAACTCGTTTCTTGTACCAAATTCTCAAAAATTGAAGTGTTTTGCAACGGGAACTCACGACGGTTTATCGTGGATGTGACGGCACGTCCTGCAGGTCCGTCACAATTTACAGAGAGTCGATTTTCAGTATCCAATTTCAGAATTCTAAGTATGCTGAAACGATACACCCTCGACGGGCCGTCGTGCCTGTGACGGTCCGTCGCAGTGCCCGTGGCCTTGGCCAGTTTTTCCAGAATTAAAATCTGCTGCTCAAAACGACTAAACAGGTCGTTACAATAGATACCAATTTACCCATCGTTCGTCCCCGAACGATCAAAAGAAGAAAAACAATGGCGAAAAGGAGTACCTGAATCTGTAAACAGATGTGGGTATTTTTCTTGCATATCTGCCTCCTTCTCCCAAGTAGCTTCTTCAACCGGTCGATTCTTGCATTGGACCTTGATGGATGCAATTTCTCTCGACCTCAACTTGCGAACCTCTCTATCTAAAATAGCAACTGGTTCCTCCTCATAAGTCAAATTCTCATCAAGCAAAACTGAATCCCAACGGATGATGTAGTTTCCATCTCCGTGGTATCTTTTCAACATGGATACGTGAAATATCGGATGCATTCCGGATAGCCCTGGGGGCAAGGCTAATTCATAAGCCACCTCCCCTATTCGCTTAAGCACTTCAAATGGTCCAATATACCTTGGACTTAACTTACCTCTTTTACCAAACCGCATCACCCCTTTCATGGGTGAAACCTTCAACAAGACTTGTTCACCTTCCATGAACTCCAAGTCTCTAACCTTCCGGTCTGCATACTCCTTTTGTCTACTTTGCGCCGCTAGAAGCTTTTCTTGAATGTGCTTCACCTTATCTAACGAATCCCTCAAGAGGTCAGTACCCCAAGGTCTAACCTCAAATGCATCAAACCACCCAATGGGAGATCTACCTCCTCCCATACAATGCTTCAAATGGAGCCATATCGATACTGGAGTGATAGCTATTATTGTATGAAAACTCTGCAGAGGTAAGAAGCTATCCCAATGGCCACAAACTCTATCACGCATGCGCGAAGCATATCCTCTAACACTTGAATCGTTCGCTCAGACTGACCATCGGTCTGAGGATGGAACGCAGTGCTAAGGTCCAACCTAGTACCCAATTCGGCATGCAATGTTTTCCAAAACTTAGAAGTAAACTGCGTACCTCTATCTGATATGATGGATAGTGGAACCCCATGCAATCGAACGATTTCTGAGATGTAGATTTTTGCTTACTTCTCTGCATTGTAAGTCACCTTGACCAGAATGAAATGAGCAGACATAGTTAACCTATCAACAATCACCCAAATGGAGTCATACTTACCCATTGTCTTTGGAAGACCAACCACAAAGTCCATTGCGATTCTCTCCCACTTCCATTCAGGAATGGGCATTCTCTGAAGCGTTCCTCCGGGCCTCTAGTGTTCATACTTTACTTGTTGGCAGTTTGGACATTTGGCAATAAAGTCAACAATATCGCGCTTCATTCTACTCCACCAGAAGTGTTGCTTTAGGTCGCGATACATCTTGGTTGCACCAGGATGTATAGAATATCCGGAACTATGAGCCTCTGTCAGAATAGTGGTGATCAAATCACCGATGCGGGGTACACATACCCTTCTCTTTATTCTCAAAACACCTTCCTCATCAATTGTTGCTTCTTTAGCCTCTCCTTGCAACACTTTATCTCGAATTTGCCTTAGTTTCTCATCATCAAACTGTTTCCCCTTAATCTTGTCAAGAAAAGAAGATCTTGACTCCACGC
Organism: Solanum peruvianum; assembly: GCA_027705065.1. Taxonomy (NCBI): domain Eukaryota; kingdom Viridiplantae; phylum Streptophyta; class Magnoliopsida; order Solanales; family Solanaceae; genus Solanum; species Solanum peruvianum. Next base: position 28,011 of record JAKWJD010001683.1, on the reverse strand, counting down.
TAGCCAACAATCCTCCTTTCTCATTTATTTCTAACCTCATGAGGTCATTAGCCAAAATCTGCACTTCTCTAGCCAATGGGCGTCTAGAAGCTTGCAAATGAGCTAGACTTCCCATGCTTCCGGCCTTTCTACTCAAGGCATCTGCCACAACGTTCGCCTTCCCCGGATGATACAGAATAGTGATGTCGTAGTCCTTCAGTAGTTCCATCCATCTCCTCTGTCTCAAATTCAAATCTTTCTGAGTAAAGACATACTGTAGGCTACGATGATCCGTGTAGACTTCACACTTAACACCATACAAATAGTGTCTCCATTGCTTTAGTGCAAATACTGCCGCGGCCAACTCCAAATCATGGGTCGGATAGTTACGTTCATGCACCTTTAATTGCCTCGAAGCATAAGCAATCACATTCTTCTCTTGCATTAGCACTGCACCCAACCCAGAATAGGATGCATCACAATAAACAATGAAGTTTTTACCCTCTACTGGCAAGGTAAGAATTGGTGCGGTAGTCAACAAGGTCTTAAGCTTCTGAAAACTTTCCTCACACTCCTCCGACCATACAAATGGAACATTCTGCTTAGTCAAGTTCGTCAATTGGGAAGCAATAGAAGAGAATCCCTTGAAAAATCGGCGGTAGTAGCTAGCTAACCCAACAAAACTCCGTATTTCTGACACATTAGTGGGTCTTACCCAATTCTTCACTGTTTCAATCTTAGAAGGATCCTCCATTACTCCTTCCTTAGAGACTACATGCCCCAAGAAGGACACCGCATCTAGCCAAAACTCGCACTTAGAGAACTTGGCATAAAGCTTTCTCCCCTCAACATTTCCAATACAATTCTCAAATGCTCCTCATGTTCCTTTTTACTTTTAGAGTATACCAATATATCATCTATAAATACGATCACAAAGAGGTCCAAATATGGCTTAAAAATCCCATTCATCAAGCTCATGAAAGCAGCGGGGGCATTTGTAAGGCCAAAGGACATCACTACAAATTCATAATGCCCATACCTAGTCCGGAAAGCAGTCTTTGGCACATCCGCTGCCCGTATCTTCAATTGATGATAACCGGATCTCAAGTCGATCTTCGAGAAGACACAAGCACCTTGTAGTTGATCGAATAAGTCATCAATGCGAGGAAGAGGATATTTGTTCTTAATAGTTACCTTATTCAACTGCCGGTAATCTATGCACATTCGAAAACTCCCATCCTTCTTCTTCACAAACAAAACCGGAGCACCCCAAGAGATGCACTTGGTCTAATGAAACCTTTGCTCAACAACTCTTGAAGTTGTGCCTTTAAATCTCTTAACTCCGCGGGAGCCATTCTATAAGGGGGTATAGAAATGGGGCGAGTGCCCGGTTCAAGATCGATACAAATGTCAATATCCCTATCTGGTGGCATACCAGGAAGATCTGCAGGGAACACATCCAAAAACTCGCGGACTACCAAAACCGACTCAATCGAGGGTACTTGAGTAGTGTCGTCCTTGAGATGTGCCAAGAAAGCTAAACACCCTTTACTAACCATTTTTTTAGCACGAAGAAAGGAGATAATACGCACCGGATTGGAAGTGTAGTCACCCTCCCACACTAACGGATCTGCCCCAGGCTTGGCTAACGTCACCGTTTTAGCGTTACAATCCAAAATCGCAAAATTTGGTGAAAGCCAAGTCATACCCAGAATTACATTAAAGTCACCCATTTCAAAAATAACCAAGTCTACGTAAGTGTTGCTCCCCACAAAATTCACCAAACAAGACCTATATACCTTTTCAACTATCACCGACTCACCCACCGGAGTAGAAACACGAATAGGCATGTCAAGTAATTCACAATGTAATTTTAGACCATTAGCAAATGAGGAGGATACATAAGAAAATGTGGATCCGGGATCAAATAATACAGATGCCATGCAATCACAAACCAAAAGATTACCTGTGATAACAGCATCAGACGCCTCCGCTTCAGATTTCCCAGGGAAAGCGTAACAATGGGCCCTATCATTTGTCTGTCTGTTGCCCCTACCATGTTGTGTAGTAGTGGCTCCGTTTTGCCCATCACCTCTGCCGTTTTGGTGAACACCATTACCTCGACCACCACTTCCTCCAGAAAAACGGCCTCTACCATGACCACCTCTACCTCTAGCTATTGGGGGTCTGTAACTCTGTTTTGGACAATTTCTCCTAATATGTCCAATCTCCCCACATCCATAGCACTCTCTGGAGTCAGGCATAGGTCTCTCGGAGTAGTGTTGACCGTTCTGAGGTGGACCCCCAACTACAGTCTGTAGTGAAGACTGAATTGGTCGAACTGAGTGACCTCCGGAGCTCTGTCCTCTAGAGTAAGAACCATTAAAATCACCTCCCCTTCGAAACCTTTTTGATGTCGATGTCGTGGTGAAGTCATCTGGTTTCACTCCTTCCACCTCTATCACAAAGTCTACCACCTCTTGGAAGGATGTTGCCGTTGCCGCTACCTGTAAGGCTGAAATCCGCAACTCTGACGTCAACCCCTTCACAAAATGGCGAATCCGTTCCTGTGGACTGAAACAAAGTTGGGTGGCATATCTGGATAGTGCGCGAAATTTAGCCTCATATGCGTTAACTGTCATCCTTCCTTGCTCTAGACTCAAGAACTCATCCCTTTTTCTATCTCTCAAAGTCCTTGGGATATACTTCTCCATAAACAGGGTAGAGAATGATTCCCAAGTCATAGGTGGTTCCTCTGTTGGTTGACACTCAACATGTGACCGCCACCACATTTTGGCGTTTCCTTGAAACTGATAGCTCACGAACTCAACGCCAAACCGTTCTACTATACCCATCTTGTGTAGTAGCTCATGACAATCAACCAGAAAAATCGTAGGCATCCTCTGATTCTGCGCCCTTAAAGACTGGAGGTTTCAATTTCAAGAACTTACTGAAAAGTTCATGTTGATCATTTGTCATTATAGGCCCAGTAGTCAGACGTGGAAATGTGCCTATCCCCAATGATGCATCCATGCGGGGAGCCATAGTAGCCGCATGTCGTACCTCTGAAACCGGAGGTGTTGGTGCAGAAACCACTGGGGGTGCCTGACCCTGATCGGATAACCCGCTAAGATAAGCAAGTACCTGGTTGATCATCTCTGGGGTAGGTTGGGGTGGCATTTCCTCATTCTGCCCTTGTTCAGTTTCCCCTTCCTCACCCTCTCTAACTACCTCCTCAGTCGGTGGAGGAGTCACCGCCCTAGCATCAGATGGGCTAGGGGCTCGTCCTCTCCCTCTAGAGGACGTCCTCCCACGACCTCTCCCACGGCCTCTTGCCGCTGCTCTTCCTCGAGCTACAGCCCCAGTGGCTGGCTCAGTCGTTTCTTGTCTCTCCGTTGTTGCTGCTGGTGCGGTCGTTGCTCTAGTTCTAACCATCTGCGAAATAGAGTGAAGATGGTCAGATACCAATTTGTATCACCTAGATACCAATTGGACTCAAGTAGTAGCACGAAAGAAAGAATGAAAGAGTGGAATTTTCCTAAAGTCTTATAGCCTCTCAAGGAAAAGTAAAGGCGTCCCCCTACCGTTCCTTAAGACTCTACTAGACCTATTCTTGTGTGATGAGACCAACGAACCTAATGCTCTGATACCAAGTTTGTCACGACCCAAATCGGGGACGCGACTGGCACCCACATTTACCCTCCTATGTGAGCGAACCAACCAATCTAAACCTTAACATTTCAATGTATATCAACAGGAAATAATGCGGAAGACTTAAACTCATTAATAAAACAATTCAAAACTATTATTATTATCCCCCAAAATCTGGAAGTCATCATCACAAGAACATCTATGATCAAATTACTATCTAAGAATGTCTAAGAAGCTAAAAATACATAAGAAGCTAGTCCATGCCGGAAGTTCAAGGCATCAAGACTTGAAGAAGAAGATCCAGTCCAAGCTAGACGCGTTAGCTCACCCTGAATTTCCGATGGAGTGAAGACTGGCTAGATCTACTGTTGAGTTGAAGTTGACGGAACGTTTGCTGCATTACACAAATAACAAAGAAGGAAACATAAAAGTAGGGGGTCAGTACAACCACAAGTACTGAGTAGATATCATCGGCCAACTCAAAATAGAAGATAATATATATCGAGGAATATTATAAATCAACTATAAACTCAACATGTAGCAACAACAAGTATTATAATCATCAATAAATACCATCAAGTTCATCCTTGAGGGCTCAAGCCTCAATACCATACTCATTTGGGAATTAAGTTCATTAGATTGAGTATACTTATCTTTTTTCAAGATTCATTATCTTTCTTCCTCTTGTGTCGGTACGTGACACTCCGATCCCCTACCACTATGTGTCGGTACGTGACACTCCGATCCCCTATATGTGTCGGAACGTGACACTCCGATCCCCTATATGTGTCGGAACGTGACACTCCGATCCCCTATATATGTCGGAACGTGACACTCCGATCCCCTATATGTGTCGGTACGTGACACTCCGATCCCCTAATTCTACGTGTCGGTTCGTGACACCCGTCCCTTATACTATGTGTCGGAACGTGACACTCCGATCCACTAATACTATGTGTCGGAACGTGACACTCTGATCCACTAATACTATGTGTCGGAACGTGACACTCCGATCCACTAATCTCATTATATCCATTCATCAAGCCTTCTCTATACCAAAGCATCATCAATCCCATTACTTTAATCCATAAAGCCTTCTTTTATACCAAGGCATTATCATTAATAAGTAGATTAAAGTTTCTTTCAAGATTTGGGATTCAATGGTTTTCATCATGCTTGTTTTATCAAAATCACATAATCATATTCATACAAGCATACAATTAAGCATATAGACAGGTTTACAATACTACCAATACATATCATTCACTATTAAGAGTTCACTACGAGTATCGTAAAATAAACCATAACCTACCTCCACCGAAGACTAGTGATCAAGCAAGAATTCCCAAAGCTTTGTTTTCTCCTCAGCCTCTCGATCGATTCCTCTCTTTCTTCTGGTTCTTTCTGTTTTGTTTTATTCAAACCCTCTTTCCTTTACCCTAATTATCATATAATTAAGACTAAAAGAGGACAATAGAACCCACTAATTAACTTAAGGTTACCTCTTTTAACCCCCAAGTAATTAGACTTATTAATATTAACCCTCAATCTCTAAAATTAAGGAAAGAATAGTCCAAAACGACCCTTAAAACGTGTATAGGAATCCTATTCTGCCTGGGAGTTGCGCAACCTGTGACGGGCCGTCGCAGCCTCCCAAAATTTAGGTGAACTGTGACGGCCCGTCACACCAGTGACGGTCCGTCCTGCACCTCCGTCCTGACGATCAGAAACTCGTTTCTTGTACCAAATTCTCAAAAGTTGAAGTGTTTTGCAACGGGAACTCACGACGGTTCCTCATGGATGTGACGGCACGTCCTGCAGGTCCGTCACAATTTACAGAGAGTCGATTTTCAGTATCCAATTGCAGAATTCTAAGTATGCTGAAACGATACACCCTCGACGGGCCGTCGTGCCTGTGACGGTCCGTCGCAGTGCCCGTGGCCTTGGCCAGTTTTTCCAGAATTAAAATCTGCTGCTCAAAACGACTAAACAGGTCGTTACAGGTTGTTAGATTTGACAAGAAAGGGAAGTTGAGTCCTCGTTATGTGGGTTTCTATGAAATCTTGGAAAGAGTTGGTAAGGTTTCCTATGAATTGAAACTTCCAAGTGAATTGGCATCGGTTCATACGGTTTTCCATGTTTCCAAGATTAAAATGTGTATTGGTGATACCGAGCCTATTCTTCTTATTTAAGGTCTTGTTGTGAAGGATAACCTCTCTTATGAGAAAGTTCCGGTTCAAATTCTTGATAGGCAAGTCAAGAAGTTAAAGAAAAAAGAGGTGGCTTTCGTTAAGGTGTTATGAAAGAATCACCTAGTTGATGGTGTAACATGGTAGGCCGAGGCCGATATGAAGTCCCGTTACCCTCATCTATTTGATAACTAAGGTTAGTAGTTCTTACTAATAATGAAAATAATGACTAAAAATAGAAGTTGCTTTGATTTTGGTGAAGTTTTGCAAAATATGCATTTTTGAATAGCTTTATAGTGACTTACAGTGAACTCGTGCGTTTTGATATGGTGACTCTTTATAAAATGATATTTAGCATGTCGGTAAGTTGGACTTTGACATAATTGACTCATAAATGTTATGTTGAGCTCTTGTTGTTGTGAGAAGGATATTCCTCATAATGTAATGTTGAGCCATATGTGTGGTAATTGAAGTTGTGAATAGCCTTGTGTAATATATATGGTTGATGTTGTTATGTATTGTTATTGGTTGGACTTCTAACCTTGAGTCTATTCCTTCCTTCAAAAGATTTTAGTGTCATTCAGGAACGAATGTTCATAAAGGGGGGATAATGTAAAACTTTGAAAATTCAAGACGAGTCTTAAAGCATAACATAAGTTTCATAAGGTCTAGAAACTGTTTTAAGGCCTATTTTAATGAATGTAGGTTATTTATTAATTCTAGGAATCAAAACGTCCAAGAACGTTCATGACGTCCGAAAACGAGTTCTAGGAGGTACAAGTGTGCCTTAGCCTATTTGACTAGCTTTTAGGAGTCTGAAATTCATGAAAATTGGTGAAAGGGTAGCCAAAATGTGTTTATGTTTATTCATGGTTGAAACGTACGGGTACGGCTCCAAAGGACCAACCAAGCGCTCTTGAGGAGGACCCTTGCACGTTTAAGTCAACACTGCCTGGGAAGTGTGCACCCATGAAAGGTCACAAACGGGGCGTGTGTTGATCGATGGGGCATCGATGACAACCGTCACTTATCCAATTTGTTGGATGGTCTAGTTTTCACACTCTCTGAACTCATCGATGGACGTGCAGCACGGAAGGGGGGATGGTCCGTTGATTGAGCCACGAGGCGTCGACTGGGTTCCGTCTGTGAGTGGTCTATTTTTTCTGCACGTATTAACTTAGTTTAAAAAAAATAATTAAGGGGTTCGGTGGTTAGTCACTGATTAAGGGAAGACTAATTAACTTAATTACCCCCCCCCATATAAAGACCCCAACCCCATTAGTCTAATTACAACTCTCAAAACAAAACTCTCTTCCTTCTCTCTTCTTTCTATCTCTATTGGAAGAAAACATTATAGACAAGCTAGGGGAGGGATTTAGGGGCTGAAAAGGGACTATTTCACCATCAATTCTTCATTAAACGTTGAGGTATGGTATCAAATTCACCTTTGAGACAGTTTTCGTCAAAGGTTTCCTTCAATGTATTTTCAAAAGTTGGGTTTTCATGTGGGTTCTTCTCAATCTCGAAAATTATGTTATGAATTTGTATGTTTATGTTTTTCTATTGGATTATATGAATATATTTATATGTATTCTAACTTAATTATGAACTTATCTTGATGGTTTGGTCTAGTTTGTTGATGGTGACCCTTAACCCTCAACCCTAGGTTTGATTATGATATGAATTAGGTTATAATTGGTTCAATTGACTTGTCTACTAGTTGAATTACTATTATATGATGTTGTTACACTAATCATGAACAAATGAAAGTGATTTGTAGTCTTCATGCTAGTTCTTGAGAAGATGATATAGGTTAGGAAGTGAATTGACATAAGTATCTTGTCTTAAGTTGTGATCTAGTATTGAATTGTGATGTAGTGATTATCCTAGCCTTGTTATCGTGTTGATTATTGACTTATGATGTTGTATACCCAAATTGGGTTGAATTCAGGGTTTATGGTAAGACCTTGATGATGAACTATGAAGAAGTTTTGGTAAATCTTATGATCTCTTATCTTTTACTTCAAATTGTGGTTCATTATAATTAAGTCATGATGTTATATTGGAATATGCCTTGTAATAGGATTGATAGGATGGTATGATGTTGAATTGAAATGTCTAGATTATGGTTGTGAGGTTGATTAAGGTGAAAATGCTATAAGGGTGGTGATGCATATGAATGTGTCTTATTATGAATTGATATGTAATGTGTTAACTTCACCTATATGAATTGTGATGAAAAGACTTATACTCATACAATTCTTATTGAGCTATGATGATGATGATGATGATGTTATACAAGGGGTTAAACCCTATGACCTAAACTAAGCTATGATTGATAATAAAGGCTTAAAGACATTTCAAAAAGGGACTCTAGCTTAGCACCGAGTGAACTAGAGTGAGGAGTGTCCCTTCCCACATAGGTAAGGTAGGATCACTAAAGTACTCTTTAGATTGGAGACTACAATACATGTAGCATAAATAGGGTCCCAACTATATCTCCTAGTTCTTGAACTATGTTGCCCCCATAAGAATACTAGCTAGTGGATCCACGTAGTTTCTATGTTTTATGTTTTGGTACTACCTTGGTAAGTAGTCCGCCTTCCTTCGGAGTAGGGTTTTATGACACCGGATTACACACTAGCTCATCTCGTCTATGTCGTTTAGGGCAACATGTTCCCAAAAGGTTAAATGAACAGAAGGATTAAACTCTAACTAAGATAATCTAAGGGGTCTAACTTAGTCTAGGTAGAGGTATGAGACTCTACGTAAGCATTGCACTAGTTATCCTTGAGGGGAGTCTTAGGGGGGATGTTATTATGTATGATTATGCTTATAATGCTATAGGATATGTATATGATGAACTTGCACATTATTGATAATATATGTTGATTAGTTCACTTATGAATATGTATTTATTTATATTGTTAAAGTAAGATGATATGTATACCTAAATTTCATGTTATGTGAATTAGGATGTTAGTCATGATTCTTGGTGAATTACTTGATTGAGTAAGGTTATGGAGCTTTACTTGGTCATTGCACTTGTTGACTTGATAGGGGTTCATGGGTAATTGACTTGCTCTGTTTATAATGGAATTTACTCTTATTCATGCTTATTGTTAATATGATTTGATGATAGAGTTATTTGAGTATGTATCTACTTATATGATATGCATGTTTGACTTGACTAGACTTGATGTTGTAGTTCTTGAAATGTACATGTCGATGACTTAATGAATATGCAATATTGATTGGTATTGTCTTGTTAAATGTGCATAAAGGTTTTAAATGAAAAATGCATACTCTATGAACTGTCCCTTTTTCTTAAAATGTGTTTCATGTATGTGTGCATATGGTCTCATACTTAGTACAAGTGGCGTACTAACCCCATTTCTTCTTTTTCCCCAACATTTGAGGTTCCGATCATTGAAGTGTTTTGGAAGGCAACTTGAAGAAGGCTTGAATCTCTTATTCATCCAAGTAGGGTAGGTCCTCAATTTCTGACATGACACCACTATCTAGCTTATGTAGTTGTTTTTAGTTTTAAGACTCTTTCGTTTCGTTCTTTTTAATTGAGTACTATACATTTGTATGACTTATATGTGGTCTTATCGGATTGATGTATGGGCTAGGCCCAAATTTTATATATTCTTATTAGATGGTTATGAGATAAGAAGACTATTATGACTATGATATTTTCTATATATATTTATGTGCAATAAAAGTAGAAGACTATGTAACCTTCCTATACGAGGGGTCTATGTATACTCTATACGGATATATATTATGTGTATGTAGAGGTCTATGTAAACCTCCAAGTAGAAGTAATGAAAAGTTTTAAATTTTCCGCTAAATTTGACCTAGGAATGTAATGATGTAAATTAAGAGCCTAGTCTTAGTCCTCAAAGAGGACGACGACACCGATTATGTCTAGGGTGTTAACCCGGATGTGACACACATATAAAATGATCAAGGTGTTGTTGAAGAACAAGTTTTGGGTCTTTGATAATGGCGGATTGGGATCATTGTGGGACATTTTCACAATGCCTTCTCTCGATTTCTCCATGGCTTTCTCCTTATTCTTCTTTTATTTTTGTTACTTCTATTGCACATTAGAATTTTGGCAACTATTTTAATGAGTTGGCATATCAATGACTAGTGTTATTACATTATTTGGGAAATTTTCAGCTGTTTTAATGAAAAATTGAAGATTATTTTTTTTTTTTAATAATGATCTTCAAGTAACGAAATGTCTTCTTTCAAATCAATGATTTTGAAATAACGAAATGTCTTTTTTCAAATAAATGATTTTCAAATGACGAAGTGTCTTATTTCAAATAAATGATTTTAAATAACGAAGTGTCTTTTTTCAAATAAATGATTTTTGAATAATGGATATCTTTTTAAAAAAATACCATCCCCCAAAACCACGAAAAAAACAAATTTCTAGTCTGTTTTAATAGGAAATTGAAGATACTTTTGGGTTTTTTTTTAAATAAATGATTATTTTGAGATGATACGTAAAGTATCTTTTTTAAAATACATATTTTTTTTAAAAAAATCATCCCCGAAAGCAGAAAAAATGAATTTCAAATCTCTCAACCCAACCGCTCAAAAAGCTTCTATAAATAGGGAATACCGCCAGCACTGATTTCTTTGTCAACACATCAAAAATAACTTGTGAAAATCCTAAATTATTGTAGAAGAAGAAGAATCGGGAGAAAACCATGGATAAATTGAGAAAAGGAATTGTGAAAATGTTCAATAGTAAAGCAAATGCTTCATTGCCCGAGTCCCTGAATTTGATTCTTCAATAGCACTTTGAACGTTTTATTTCTGATCTTCAGACTGCCCCCGATCATCCTCCTTATGCTTGGGTAATTCATTTTTTACAATAAAGTTTGCGTTTTAGACGTTTATATCTAATAGGGTGGTTGGTTCAGGTACTGAGGCTTCCATTTTCAGTTTGTGTTGTTAGATGTTTAAACTTTGGGACTATGACCTAAATTCCAGAGACACACCTTAATTAACTAAACTAAGGTCCTATTATTCCCCCCCCCCTAACTTCTTCTTCTTTTTCTTTTTGTAATATTGTGTACCTTTTTAGCCTTCGTGTCATTCAAATATTTTCACATGCATCTCAATTGCGTGGAGTCACGGAGTGTGCTACATAAAATAAAATGTGTATAAAATTATAAAAGAATATGTTTCGGGGATTAATAGGACCTTAGTTTAGTTAAGTTGTGTCTCAGAAATTTTAGTCATAGTCTAAGGAGGGTACTTGTGCATTTATGAGTTTTTGGCTAAAATCATCCCACAATTATGACTAAATCTAAAGTACATCCTTGTATTATAAAGTGATCAAAAAATCATTCTTGCACTATTCAAAAAGTTGAACGATTCATCCTTCTATCTATTTTTTCAAAAGAAATTGAAGCCACCAACAAAAAATGTGTCCAGTCAAATTAATACATGTATTCACGATTAAGCTAGTCAAGTTGGGTGATTTTTTTTATTTTTAGAAAATGAGGATTAAATGTTCAGACAAAATGTATTCAAATTCTAAATATTGTTTGTAAAAAAATTCTCCAAATACAACTCCATTTTCAAAAATTTCAAATAAAGTAATTATTATTGAATTTTCACAAAAAAACGCCTACATAATTTCACTAAATCACCAGTATTTTGTATATTGTATAAAATATAAATTTCATTGTCTATATAGTATATACGTAGAGAATCTCTAAATATTGCACACAATATTCTTAACATGATATTTATTTATTTATTGCATAATTTTTCACCATTGGATCCAACTGTATAAATATTTCAAAGCTTATGTATTATTGCAAGTCAATTTACTTGATTATCCAAAAAAAACATATAAACTAACAACACACAAACTCAAATTATGAGAATAAAATATTTATTTTTTATCCATATCCTTATTCTTTGTAAATTACATTGATCTTCTCGATGTAGCTAAGACATAACCAGATTAAAAAATAATATTTTTTTATTTGTTCAAGTAGTTTTTTAAGAAAAATTGACCTTGAATGATGATTCTTGTTATTTTTTTGATAGTATAATGATAATTTTTGCTCACTTAGATTCTATAAGGATGTACATTAGATTTGAGTCATAGTTGAGGGATGATTTTACCCAAAGTCTCTGCATTTTCCCTTAAACTTTTAACTTTTGGCCAAAATTTAGATTTGGTCAATATTTTTATAAACATGCTCAAATTGCTCAAATTAATATTTTTGATATAATGATATGTATCATAGTGAAATTAATTTAACTTGTTATCATAGATTTTGCATATTTCATTCAAATATGATTTATAAATTGATATTAATATTTTTTTAATTTTTATTTGTGCTCTTAGATTTTTAAATTCAATAAATTAATAAATATTTTACTACTAAATAATCATTCACTTAATTATTTTGAACATATTGTCAATCAATTACTAATCTGACATTGAACTTGAATGATATATTACCAACAGACTAATAATCAATTGATAAAAAATTTTTAAAATAATCATATTAACGTATTTAAAATTTAATAACAACAAGGGTTGTGGTGTAGTGGTAAGTACTCCTTCATCCTTAACCAAGAGGTCTTGGGTTTGATTACCCTTGGTACGGAATCGTCTTTGTTAGGGAGCACTTTACCCTCAATGTGGGACATTTTGGTGTGACTTCAAACTTAGTCGGGCTCCAACATGGGTGCCGAACTCCGGATGGAAAACAAAAAAAAAGTATTTAAAATTTATAGGTAAATTTACCAACATAAATCTTATGTCGTTAAAATTGCCGACCAATTAACAATGTATGAATCGAATAATGAAGAAAAAAGTTATTAACTCATTTTCAATTCGTTAGTAAATATACTAACGATATACTAACAAAAAAATTAGTTGGTGAATTTACCAACGGAAATTTCAGAGGGCAATGTTTCAAAATTTTGTAACAACAATTTTAGGTGTTTACCAACTGATTTTTGGTTGGTAAGTTTACCAATAAATTAAAATATGTTGGCAATATTTACCGACGAGCTTTTTAACAACGAATTAATATAAGTTTTCATTTGGTTGGTAACTCAATCTTGCCAAACAATTTGATTAATTTACCAACAAATTTTTTTGTTGATAATTGGGATTCCTTTTGTAGTATATATTGCTTATTTAATAAAAGATCGTTACAAGTTATAAATTGTGTGATTTCGTATTATTTTTTGTATGAATCAATCTAACTTTTGACATGAAATAAGTATAACAAGTAAGCATAAAAAGGGTGAAATTCACATACTAATATAACACATGTATAAAAGTTATGTGTACTTTTGTATCCTGTAATATCAACGCAATAATTTATGATTGAATAGGAAAATATGCAATTCAAAATGTATCGGAGCATAAATTATTGTCACTTGGTTCAAAAAGAACGGTATTTAGACCACAACTTGAACATTCAAAAGGGTTTGTTGATGTGAAGTTCAAGAGTTCTAAGGTTACGTGCATTGCATGTCGTCGTCAAGAGGGACACAACATGAAGATGTGTTCAAATTATGCTTAAAAAAATATTTTGTTTTTATTTTTATTTGGTTGTTTTATTGTGACAAAGTCATGTTTTTATTTATTTTTTCTTTTAAGTTAATGAATATAATTTTTACATTGATTATGTGTACTAGTAAACCTAAAACTAGTTTATCTTGTATCCACTTGGTATATATTTCGTACCGAACTGATATGTCATGGAACAATTGAAAAAAATATGTAATAGAAATTCCAAACGAATTAGACAATATAAAACTAATTATGTTGCACTTAATTAGTATACTTTTGTTATCTAACTGATATCCAATTGAAAAAGTTGAAAAAACACGCAATTAAGATTTCAACTAAAATAATCAACCTAAAACTAGTTAATTTTTGGAATACATTTGGTATAAAACTGATATCCAATTGGAAAATTGAAAACCCAACATGTATTTGATATTTCAACTAAATTAGCCAGCCTGAAAAAAGTTAATGTCATATCCAATTGATATACATTTGATATATAACTGATATCCCATTGGAAAAATTGAAAAATCAACATGTAATTGGTATTCAACCGAATTAGATAATCTAAAATAAATTAATATTTTATCTAAATGGTATCCAACAGATATCTCCCTTGAAAAAGGAAAAAAGAATGTAATTGATACTTCAATCAAATTAGACAACCTAAAATAACTTAATGTTGTATCCAATTGACACCTATTTTGTATACACTTGGTATTCGAGTCATCCTTCGTTGTTGCTCTTCTTTTAGAGGGTCTTGATGACTCATCCATAACGACACTTGCTGGGTTTTTATATGTTTTGATAATTTTTCCCACTTACAAAATCTGAATTCGAATCTGAAGGGGGTTCCACCATTTCCCATTTTCTCTTTTGTCCCTTTTGATTTTGAGGACATGCAATTTTCTTTCATTCTCTTCTCTACTTTTCTGTAATTTCTTTCTTTCTTTGAGTGGTAACACTCTTTGTCACCGGATTCGGAGCATCAATTTCAACATGATTCTGCTAATTTGGGACTCTTTCTAGGAGTACGCCTAGATTACTGCTGCATGTTTTATTCAAAAATCCTACAAAATTAATTCTTAGTATTTTGAAGACGATTTGTGATTATGGTGATAGAGAGATGAAGAATTCTGATTATGGGAGAGGTGATTTATAGTTTCTATTGAAGCTGAATGAAGAGGTGAGAGAAAATTTTTAATTTTTGAATGTGGGGATGGTGAGGTGCTATTATATCATGTGAAAAGAATAGAAGAAACGTGGTGATGGAGGTAAATCCCTAAAATTGGGTGTAACAGTAAAAAAAAAGGAATCAAGGTAAATCCCTAAAATTGGCTAACATATAAGTATAATTGATTTTTCATTTACATCACTTAATTAAAAATAAATGTAAAAGACTAATAATATAATACATTGAAAATAAGATTATTTAAAAATAAATAGTGATCAATTATAACTTGAAATTAAAATGTTACAAATACTAATATTTTTAAAGTAGATTGAAAACCATAATATTTCCCCTTAAATATATATGTAGGGTGTAACGACCTGTTTAGTCGTTTGAGCAGCAGATTGAATTACGGGGAAAAACTGGCTGGGACGACGGATGGAACGACGGACCGTCGTGGTCACGACGGCCCGTCGAGGAGGTGTCGTCCCATGGCACTTAGAATTTTGGAAATTGGGTACTGAAAATCGACTCTCTGTAAATTGTGACGGACCTGCAGGACGTGCCGTCACATCCACGATGAACCGTCGTGAGTTCCGTTGCAAAACACTTCAACTTTTGAGAATTGGTACGAGAAACGAGTTTCTGACCGTCAGGACGGAGGTGCAGGACGGACCGTCACAGGTGTGACGGCCGTCACAGCCACCTGGAACCTGGGGAGGTGCGACGACCACCGTGACGAACCGTCGCAGGCATGACGGCCCGTCACAGGTCACGCAATCCCAGGCAGTTTAGGATTTCTCCACACGTTGTAAGGGTCGTTTTTGACTATTCTTTCCTTAATTATAAAGATTGAGGGGTAACATTAATAAGTCTAATTACTTAGGGGTTAAAAGGGGTAACCTTAAATTAATTAGAGGGGTTTATTGTCCTTTTTCACACTTAATTATATGATTAATTAGGGTAAAAGAAAGAGGGTTTGAACATAAGAAAACAAAAGAGAAAGAAAGAAGAGGATAGCAAGGATTTTGAGAAGATAGCTTGTTGATTCAATTCTTCGGTGGAGGTAGGTTATGGTTATATTACGATACTCGTAGTGAACTCTTAATAGTGAATAATATGTGTTGATGATATTGTAAACCTGTCTATATGCTTAATTGTATGCTTGCATGAACATGATTATGTGATTTTGATAAAACAAGCATGATGAAAACCATTGAATCCCAAATCTCGAAAGAAACTTTAATCTATGATATTAATGATAATGCCTTGGTATAAAAGAAGGCTTGATGAATTAAAGTGATTGGGATTGATGATGCCTTGGTTTAGAGAAGGCTTGATGAACGGATAGAATGAATTTAGTGGATCGGAGTGTCACGTTCCGACACATAGTATTAGTGGATCGGAGTGTCACGTTCCGACACATAGTATTAGTGGATCGGAGTGTCACGTTCCGACACATAGTATTAGTGGGACGGGTGTCACGAACCGACACGTAGATATAGGGGATCGGAGTGTCACGTACCGACACATATAGGGGATCGGAGTGTCACGTTCCGACACATATATGGGATCGGAGTGTCACGTTCCGACACATATAGGGGATCGGAGTGTCACGTTCCGACACATATAGGGGATCGGAGTGTCACGTTCCGACACATAGTGGTAGGGGATCGGAGTGTCACGTACCGACACAAGAGGAAGAAAGAAAATGAATCTTGAAAGATGTTAATATACTCAACATAATGAACTTAATTCCCAATGAGTATGGTATTGAGGCTTGTCCTCATGGATGAACTTGATTGTATTTATTGACGATTATAATACTTGTTGTTGCTACATGTTGAGTTTATAGTTGATTTATAATATTACTTGATATGTATTATCGCCTATTTTGAGTTAACCGATGATATCTACTCAGTACGTGTGGTTGTACTGACCCCCTACTTTTATGTTTTCCTCTTGTTATTTGTGTTATGCAGCAAACGTTCCGTCAATTTCGACTCAGCAGTAGATCAAGCCCGTCTTCACTCCATCGGAAATTCAGGGTGAGCTAATGCGTCTAGCTTGGACTGGGTCTCCTTCTTCAAGTCTTGATGCCTTGAACTTCCGGCATGGACTAGCTTTTAGTATTTTTGTTCTTAGATAGTTTAGTTTAGAAATTTGAGATAGATGTTCTTGTTATGATGACTTCCAGATTTTGGGAATATTAATAATAGTTGAGTTGTTTATTTTGAGTTTAAGTCTTCCGCATTATTTCTTTGATATTATATTGAAATGTTAAGATTTAGATGGGTTGGTTCGCTCACATAGGAGGGCAAATGTGGGTGCCAGTCGCGTCCCCGATTTGGGTCGTGACAGACTTGGTATCAGAGCATTAGGTTCATTGGTCTCATCACACAAGAACAGGTCTAGTAGAGTCTTAAAGAACGTAGGGGGACGCCTTTACTTTTCTTAGAGGCTATAAGACTTTAGGAAAATTCCATTCTTTTATTCTTTCTTTCGTGCTACTACTTGAGTCCAATTGGTATCTAGGTGATACAAATTGGTATCTGACCATCTTCACTCTATTTCGCAGATGGTTAGAACTAGAGCAACGACCGCACCAGCAGCGACAACGGAAGGACATGAAACTACTGAGCCAGCCACTGGGGCTGTGGCTCGAGGAGGAACAGCGGCAAGAGGCCGTGGAAGAGGTCATGGGAGGACGTCCTCTAGAGGAAGAGGACGAGCCCCTAGCCCATCTGATACTAGGGCGGTGACTCCTCCACCGACTGAGGATGCAGTAAGAGAGGGTGAGGAAGGGGAAACCGAACAAGGGCAGAATGAGGAAATGCCACCCCAACCTACCCCAGAGATGATCAACCAAGTACTTGCTTATCTTAGCGGGTTTTCTGATCAGGGTCAAGCACCTCCAGTGGTTTCTGCACCAACACCTCCGGTTTCAGAGATACGACATGCGGCTACTATGGCTCCCCGCATGGATGCACCATTGGGAATAGGCACATTTCCACGTCTAACTACTGGGCCTATTATGACAAACGATCACTGAACTTTTCAGTAAGTTCTTGAAATTGAAACCTCCAGTCTTCAAGGGTGCAGAATCTGAAGATGCTTATGATTTTCTGGTTGATTGTCATGAGCTACTACACAAGATGGGTATAGTAGAGAGGTTTGGTGTCGAGTTCGTGAGCTATCAGTTCCAAGGGAACGCCAAAATGTGGTGGCGTTCACATGTTGAGTGTCAACCAACGAGGCACCACCTATGACTTGGGAATCATTCTCTAGTTTGTTCATGGAGAAGTATATCCCAAGGACTTTGAGGGATAGGAAGAGGGATGAGTTCTTGAGTCTTGAACAGGGAAGGATGACAGTAAACGCGTATGAGGCTAAATTTCGCGCACTATCCAGATATGCCACCCAACTTTGTTTCAGTCCACAAGAACGGATCCGCCGTTTTGTGAAGGGGTTGAGGTCAGAATTGCGGATTTCAGCCTTACAGATAGCGGCAACGGCAACATCCTTCCAAGAGGTGGTAGACTTTGTGATTGAGGTGGAAGGAGTGAAACCAGATGACTTCACCACGACATCGACATCAAAGAGGTTTCGAAGGGGAGGTGAGTATAATGGTTCTTCTTCTAGAGGACAGAACTCCGGAGGTCACTCAGTTCGACCAATACAGTCTTCACTACAGACTGTAGTTGGGGGTCCACCTCAGAATGGTCAACACTACTCCGAGAGACCTATGCCCGATTCCAGAGAGTGCTATGGATGTGGGGAGATTGGACATATTAGGAGGAATTGTCCAAAACAGAGTTACAGAGCCCCCCTAGCTAGAGGTAGGGGTGGTCATGGTAGAGGTCGTTTTTCTGGAGGACGTGGTGGTCGAGGTAATGGCGGTCACCAAAACGGCAGAGGTGATGGGCAAAACGAGCCACTACTACACAACATGGTAGGGGCAATGGACAGACAAATAATGGGGGCCACTGTTATGCTTTCCCTGGGAGGTCTGAAGCGGAGGCGTCTGATGCTGTTATCACAGGTAATCTCTTGGTTGTGATTGCATGGCATCTGTATTATTTGACCCTGGCTCCACGTTTTCATATGTATCTTCCTCATTTGCTAACGGTCTAAATTTACATTGTGAATTACTTGACATGCCTATTCGTGTTTCTACTCCGGTGGGTGAGTCTGTGATAGTCGAAAAAGTGTATAGGTCTTGTTTGGTGAATTTTATGGGGAGCAACACTTATGTAGATTTGGTTATTTTAGAAATGGGTGACTTTGATGTAATTCTGGGTATGACTTGGCTTTCTCCAAACTTTGCGATTTTGGATTGTAATGCTAAAACGGTAACGTTAGCCAAGCCTGGGGCAGATCCGTTAGTGTGGGAGGGTGACTACACCCCCAATCCGGTGCGTATCATCTCCTTTATTCGTGCTCAGAAGATGGTTAGTAAGGTTGTCTAGCTTTCTTGGCACATCTCAAGGATGACACTACCCAAGTACCTTCGATCGAGTCGGTTTCAGTGGTCTGTGAGTTTTTGGATGTGTTCCCTGCAGATCTTCCCGGTATGCCACCAGATAGGGATATAGACTTCTGCATTGATTTGGAACCCGGTACTCGCCCCATTTCTATACCCCCGTATAGAATGGCTCCCGCCGAATTAAGAGAGCTAAAGGCACAACTTTAAGAGTTGTTGAGCAAAGGCTTCATTAGACCGAGTGCCTCTCCTTGGGGTGCTCCGGTGCTATTTGTGAAGAAGAAGGATGGGAGTTTCCGAATGTGCATAGATTACCGACAGTTGAACAAAGTAACTATTAAGAACAAGTACCCCATTCCTCGCATTGATGACTTGTTCGATCAGTTACAAGGTGCTTGTGTCTTCTCAAAAATTGACTTGAGGTCCGGTTATCACCAATTGAAAATACGAGCAACGGACGTGCCAAAGACTGCTTTTCGAACTAGGTATGGGCATTATGAATTTGTGGTAATGTCTTTTGGTCTTACGAATGCCCCTGCTGCCTTCATGAGCTTGATGAACGGGATTTTCAAGCCATAATTGGACCTCTTTGTGATTGTGTTTATTGATGATATACTGATATACTCCAAGAGTAAGAAGGAACATGAAGAGCATTTGAGAATGGTGTTAGAGTTGTTGAGAAAGAAGAAGCTCTATGCGAAATTCTCCAAGTGTGAGTTTTGGTAGATTCAGTGTCCTTCTTGGGGCACGTGGTTTCTAAGGATGGGTGATGGTTGATCCATCCAAGATTGAGACAGTGAAGAATTGGGTAAGACCTACAAACGTGTCAGAAATAAGGAGTTTTGTGGTTTAGCTAGCTACTACCGCCGCTACTATCGTTCAAGGGATTCTCTTCTATTGCTTCCCAACTGACGAACTTGACTAAGCAGAATGTTCCATTTGTATGGTCAGATGAATGTGAGGAAAGCTTTCAGAAGCTTAAGACTTTGTTGACTACCGCACCTATCCTTACCTTGCCAATAGAGGGTAAAAACTTCATTGTTTATTGTGACGCATCCTATTCTGGGTTGGGTGCAGTACTAATGCAAGAGAAGAATGTAATTGCTTATGCTTCGAGGCAATTAAAGGTGCATGAACGTAACTACCCAACTCATGACTTGGAATTGGCCGCGGTAGTATTTGCACTAAAGCAATGGAGACACTACTTGTATGGGGTTAAGTGTGAGGTCTATACGGACCATCGTAGCCTACAGTATGTCTTTACTCAGAAAGATTTGAATTTGAGACAAAGGAGATGGATGGAACTACTGAAGGACTACGACATCACTATCTTGTATCATTGGGAAAAGCAAATGTTGTGGCAGATGCTTTGAGTAGGAAGGCCGGAAGCATGGGAAGTCTAGCTCATTTGCAAGCTCTAGACGCCCATTGGCTAGAGAAGTGCAGATTTTGGCTAATGACCTTATGAGGCTAGAAATAAACGAGAAGGGAGGATTGTTAGCTTGTGTAGAGGCAAAATCTTCTTTTCTTGATCAGATTAAGGGGAAACAGTTTGATGATGAGAACTAAGGCGAATTCAAGATAAAGTGTTGCAAGGAGAGGCCAAGGAAGCAATAATCGATGGGGAAGGTATTTTGAGGATTAAGGGAAGAGTATGTGTACCCCGCATCGATGATTTGATCACCACTATCCTTGCAGAAGCTCATAGTTCCGGATATTCTATACATCCTGGTGCAACCAAGATGTACCGCGACCTAAAGCAACACTTCTGGTGGAGTAGAATGAAGCGAGATATTGTTGAGTTGTTGTGCCAAATGTCCAAATTGTCAACAAGTAAAGTATGAACACCAGAGGCCCGGAGGAACACTTCAGAGAATGCCCATTCCTGAATGGAAGTGGGAGAGAATCGCGATGGACTTCGTGGTTGGTCTTCCAAAGACATTGGGTAAGTATGACTCTATTTGGGTGATTGTTGATAGGTTAACTAAGTCTGCTCACTTCATTCCTGTCAAGGTGACCTACAATGCAGAGAAGTTAGCCAAAATCTACATCTCAGAATCGTTCGGTTGCATGAGTTCCACTCTCAATCATATCAGATAGAGGTACGCAGTTTACTTCTAAGTTTTGGAGAACATTGCATGCTGAATTAGGTACTAGATTGGACCTTAGTACTGCATTTCATCCTCAGACCGATGGTCAGTCTGAGCGAACGATTCAAGTTTTGGAGGATATGCTTCGCGCATGTGTGATAGAGTTTGGTGGCCATTGGGATAGCTTCTTACCGTTGGCAGAGTTTTCATACAATAATAGCTATCACTCCAGTATCGACATGGCTCCCTTTGAAGCATTGTATGGGAGGAGGTGTAGATCTCCCATTGGGTGGTTTGATGCATTTGAAGTTAGACCTTGGGGGACTGATCTGTTAAGAGATTCTATGAGAAGGTGAAAGCTATTCAAGAAAAGCTTTTAGCGGCTCAAAGTAGACAAAAGGAGTATGCAGACCGAAAGGTTAGAGACTTGGAGTTCATGGAAGGTGAACAAGTCTTGTTGAAGGTTTCACCCATGAAAGGGGTGATGCGTTTGGAAAAAGAGGTAAGCTAAGTCCGAGGTACATCGGACCATTTGAGGTACTTAAGCGAATAGGGGAGGTGGCTTATGAATTAGCCTTGCCCCCAGGGCTGTCCGGAGTGCATCCGGTGTTTCATGTGTCCATGTTGAAGAGATACCACGGAGATGGAAACTACATTATCCGTTGGGATTCAGTTTTGCTTGATGAGAACTTGACTTATGAAGAGGAACCGATTGCTATATTAGATAGAGAAGTTCGCAAGCTGAGGTCGAGAGATTGCATCCATCAAGGTTCAATGGAAGAATCGACCGGTTGAAGAAGCTACTTGGGAGAAGGAGGCAGATATGCAAGAAAAATACCCACATCTGTTTACGGATTCAGGTACTCCTTTTCGCCATTGTTTTTCCTCTTTTGATCGTTCGGGGACGAACGATGGGTAAATTGGTATCTATTGTAACGACCTGTTTAGTCGTTTGAGCAGCAGATTGAATTACGGGGAAAAACTGGCTGGGACGACGGATGGAACGACGGACCGTCGTGGTCACGACGGCCCGTCGAGGAGGTGTCATCCCATGGCACTTAGAATTTTGGAAATTGGGTACTGAAAATCGACTCTCTGTAAATTGTGACGGACCTGCAGGACGTGCCGTCACATCCACGACGAACCATCGTGAGTTCCGTTGCAAAACACTTCAACTTTTGAGAATTTGGTACGAGAAACGAGTTTCTGACCGTCAGGACGGAGGTGCAGGACGGACCGTCACAGGTGTGACGGGCCGTCACAGCCACCTGGAACCTGGGGAGGTGCGACGACCACCGTGACGGACCGTCGCAGGCATGACGGCCCATCACAGGTCACGCAATCCCAGGCAGTTTAGGATTTCTCCACACGTTGTAAGGGTCGTTTTTGACTATTCTTTCCTTAATTATAAAGATTGAGGGGTAACATTAATAAGTCTAATTACTTAGGGGTTAAAAGGGGTAACCTTAAGTTAATTAGAGGGGTTTATTGTCCTTTTTCACACTTAATTATATGATTAATTAGGGTAAAAGAAAGAGGGTTTGAACATAAGAAAACAAAAGAGAAAGAAACGAAGAGGATAGCAAGGATTTTGAGAAGATAGCTTGTTGATTCAATTCTTCGGTGGAGGTAGGTTATGGTTATATTACGATACTCGTAGTGAACTCTTAATAGTGAATAATATGTGTTGATGATATTGTAAACCTGTCTATATGCTTAATTGTATGCTTGCATGAACATGATTATGTGATTTTGATAAAACAAGCATGATGAAAACCATTGAATCCCAAATCTCGAAAGAAACTTTAATCTATGATATTAATGATAATGCCTTGGTATAAAAGAAGGTTGATGAATTAAAGTGATTGGGATTTATGATGCCTTGGTTTAGAGAAGGCTTGATGAACGGATAGAATGAATTTAGTGGATCGGAGTGTCCGTTCCGACACATAGTATTAGTGATCGGAGTGTCACGTTCCGACACATAGTATTAGTGGATCGGAGTGTCACGTTCCACACATAGTATAAGTGGGACGGGTGTCACGAACCGACACGTAGATATAGGGGATCGGAGTGTCACGTACCGACACATATAGGGGATCGGAGTGTCACGTTCCGACACATATAGGGGATCGGAGTGTCACGTTCCGACACATATAGGGGATCGGAGTGTCACGTTCCGACACATATAGGGGATCGGAGTGTCACGTTCCGACACATTGTGGTAGGGGATCGGAGTGTCACGTACCGACACAAGAGGAAGAAAGAAAATGAATCTTGAAAGATGTTAATATACTCAACATAATGAACTTAATTCCCAATGAGTATGGTATTGAGGCTTGTCCTCATGGATGACTTGATGGTATTTATTGACGATTATAATACTTGTTGTTGCTACATGTTGAGTTTATAGTTGATTTATAATATTACTTGATATGTATTATCGCCTATTTTGAGTTAACCGATGATATCTACTCAGTACGTGTGTTGTACTGACCCCCACTTTTATGTTTTCCTCTTGTTATTTTGTGTATGCAGCAAACGTTCCGTCAATTCGACTCAGCAGTAGATCAAGCCCGTCTTCACTCCATCGGAAATTCAGGGTGAGCTAATGCGTCTAGCTTGGACTGGGTCTCCTTCTTCAAGTCTTGATGCCTTGAACTTCCGCATGGACTAGCTTTTAGTATTTGTTCTTAGATAGTTTAGTTTAGAAATTTGAGATAGATGTTCTTGTGATGATGACTTCCAGATTTTGGGAATATTAATAATAGTTGAGTTGTTTATTTTGAGTTTAAGTCTTCCGCATTATTTATGTTGATATTATATTGAAATGTTAAGATTTAGATGGGTTGGTTCGCTCACATAGGAGGGCAAATGTGGGTGCCAGTCGCGTCCCCGATTTGGGTCGTGACATAGGGTGATTTTATCCCAAAACAAAAGGTTAGAGGGGTCAATACAAGTAAACAAATAATAATTAAATAAGGAAAAAAATTTTAAATAGCAAAATTTTAATTTTTAGTGGGACTCTTTAGCAACAGTTGCATTATTTATTAGAAATGTCATTATTTTAATTTGTTACGGGATTAGTTATACATTTATTATTATTTTGAAAAGAATAAAAATATTAATAACAGAAACGAGAAAATCATGGAACAAAAAGATTTAAATTTAATAAAATACAATTAATTAATAACATAATGGAGAAAATCAAGGAAAATAATATTAAAAATAAGTTAATTTTTGAATTTAAACCAACAAAGTTACATTACCATAATTACTAATCATAATTTTAGTATAATTTTAAGTAGGCATAAATATTTTTCCATTACTCTTAAGCCTTATCATATTTTATTTTTTTGATTAAAATTTATAAAATTTCTTTTCTATTATACGTGTTTGGTTCCATAATTGACATGATTTTTCCTCCCTTATTCCTCAATTTACAATATTAATTTTTAACATTTCATTGAAAATACTTAATCTATGTATAGTTGAAGTAGGTTGATTTAAGATTTTGCGGACAGTGAAGAAGATTTTAGAATGAAAATAAAAAGAAATACAAAATTTGTTGAAAAATAAAGTGAGATTTAAATACAAAGTGAACAAGCAAAATCTAAAACTTGTTGGCATACATTTAAAATTGATATTAAATAAATAAAGAAATACTAAAACTTGTCAATGAAAATGAAATACAAAATGAATTGAAATACAAACTGAATTGAAATACAAAGTGGGCACAAAAAGAAATACAAAACTTGTCGACATAGAAAGTGAGAAAGAAATACAAAATGAGATTAAAATACAAAATAAAGTGAGCACAAAAAAATAGAAAACTTGTTGGTATAGAAATTGAGAATGAAATACAAAGTGAGATTTAAAAAATGATATTGAAATGCAGAGTGAGCACATAAAAATACTAAAATTTTGTCATATAGT
The DNA here is from genome assembly GCA_027705065.1 of Solanum peruvianum. NCBI lineage: Eukaryota > Viridiplantae > Streptophyta > Magnoliopsida > Solanales > Solanaceae > Solanum > Solanum peruvianum. The sequence continues at coordinate 2,939 of JAKWJD010001683.1, read as the reverse complement.
TAGAATGAATACAAAATTTAAAAAATTACAAAATTGTATGAAGTCTAATTTAGAATAATATACAAAATTCTATAAAACTATTTATATATTATCCTATAATTTAATACAAAAAATGAAACATATAAGTTATTTGAAATGAATACCACCTACAAAATAGATACAAGTTATACTTTAAAAACTCAAATTTTAGCAAGATGTCACATGAGTTTTTTAATGAATACAAAATGCCATAGACCATAAAAACAATAAAAAATACAATATGATAATTTAAATACAAAATGCAGCATGCTATAAAGTTATTCTTATCACTTTGATCTTCAACAATTTCATCAAGTTTTTCGGAACCCATAAATTTTCTTTAATTGAATTGTTAATTTTATTAATCGGGTGAGTAGGATCATGTTGAAATTCAAATTTTCTCTCTTCACAACCGAAAAAATAAAAATAAATTAAAAATAAAAAAATTAACCTTTGCCAATAAAAAATATCTCTTAGAATTAAACAAGAGATTTTCTTGAACAATTTAGAAGAACTTTGAAGAAAGAGGAATTAGAAAACATGAAAGGTGGGGGAAGAGAATGTGAAATATGGAGAAAGAAGGTTAATTGGTAGTGATTAATTATTTCTTTTCTTTTTAAAAGTTTATTGATTTTAGAATTTGGTCTAATGTAAGAGTGTTTTGATAAAATAAAAGAAAATATAAATAATAAAATATGAACAAGAAATATTTTATAAAATATTGTCATTTTAACATTTTAAATAAATAATTTTAAGTGTTGTTATTTTAACTTATTATGATGTATTATGACTTGATTGTTAATTTTTCCATTAAAGGTAAAGCAAGGAAATACTTCAAACTTGGGCTCCTTGACCAAATTCAAATTGTTGGGTCTGACCCAAATCTGTCCTAAACACTAAATCAAAGTAGGAAAAATTAGCAATTAAGTCATAATACATGACATACTTAGTCAAAATAATAACATTTTAAAATATTTATTTAAAATGTCAGAATAAAAATATTTTAACAAATAAAATGTATCCATTCACACTTTTCATTCTCTAAGTATTTTTACCCAAATTCTATCATTTCTCTTTTTCTCTCTAAAGATTTCTTTCATAATTTCATATCCTCATATAACCTTGTCCTTTTTTTAAAATCAAAATCCTCCATTTTTCTTAGAAATCATTCAAAAGATTTTCAACATTTTGTCGAAGTATTGAGATACAAAAGTATTTTATGTGTTTTGTATGTCAGATCTGAATTTGGAAGAAGTATCAGGGGAAGAAGTGTCATTTTTGAAGTGTCAATATTAAGATAAATCGCTCAAACGTATTGAATTTGATCTGGAAGATGTGTCATGTGAAGAAGTGACATTTTCGAATGTCAATATTTTAAAAATTGATAAAATTATTGAATATCAGGGTGATGAAAAACATCTTTATGGCGTGTTGCATTTTGTATCTAAACTATCAAATTATTTTCTTTACTGTTTTTATTATTTGTTGCATTTTGTATGCATTACAAAATCCATGTGTATCTTGCTAAATTTGAGTTTTTTAGGTGTAACTTGTATTTATTTTGTAGGTAGGATTCATTTCAAATTATGTATATATTTAATTTTGTATTAGATAAATAGTTTTACAGAATTTTATATGTTATTTTAAATAAGGTATCATACAAATTTTTTTTTATATATTTTAACTATGTGATGCCAACAAGTGTTGTATTCATTTTTTATTTTGTTTTAATTCTAAGTGTATGCCAACAAGTTTTAGATTTTTTGTGCTCACTTTGTATTTTAATATTATTTTTTATTTCAATCTCCCTTTCTATACCAACAAGTTTTGTATTTTTTAATTTTGTATTAATTCTAAATGTATACCAACAAGTTTTGTATTTTGTGTTCATTTTGTATGCCAACAAGTGTTGTATTTTTTTATTTTGTATTAATTCTATGTGTATGCCAACACGTTTTAGATTTTTTGTGCTCACTTTGTATGCCAACAAGTTTAGTATTTTTTTATTTTGTATTAATTCTAAATGTATGCCAACAAATTATAGATTTTTTGTGATCACTTTGTATTTCAATCTCACATTGTATGCCAACAAATTTTGTATTTTTTTATTCTGTATTCATTCTAAAATTTTCTTCACTGCTAGAAAAAATCTTAAATCAATAGATTTCAATTCGACATAGATTGAATATTTTCAATGGAGAGTTAAAATTAACATTGAAAAATTGAGGTTTAAGGGAAAGAGAAGCAATGTCAATTGTGGAACCAAACACGTATAATAGGAAAGAAATTTTGTAAATATTATTCCCAATAATAAAAGATGAAAAGAGCATAAGAATAGTGAAAGAAAAATCTAGGCCTACTTAAAGTTATATCAAAATTATGATTAGTAATTATGGTAACTTTGTTGGTTTAAATTTAAAAATTACCTTATTTGAAATATTATTTTCCTTAATTCTCTCCATTCTGTTAATAACTAATTGTATTTTTTTTAAATCAAACAAATGACAGAAATGCATAAAGCAACAATATAACAAATTAAAATATTGTTATTTTTAATAAACATTAAAAGTTCTATTATAAGACCCTATTAAAAGTTAAAATACGGAAAAGGGCCTAAAATACCCTCAAAGTATTGGAAATGGTACAAAATTACCCTACATCCACCTATTGGCTCGAAAATACCCTTTCCACCCACCTATTGGGTCCAAATACCCTTGTCATCCACCTTTTGTTCAAAATTGACCACTTATTACAGTTTTTTTATATTTAAACTATTTAAATTTTTTTTAAATACGTGGCGCTCAACTATATGTTATAATTTAACTTATTAGTATAATTTATAAATCATCCCATTACCCCACCACCCATTAAGTTAAATCCCTCTAATAATGAAACCCGTCACATTATTAATGCAAGCTACT